>CM055736.1:6052865-6274708 GCA_029465975.1 Dallia pectoralis
TGTAATGCACATATACTCCCCTGTCTGTAATGCACATATTCTCCCCTGTCTGTAATGCACATATACTCCCCTGTCTGTAATGCACATATTCTCCCCTGTCTGTAATGCACATATACTCCCCTGTCTGTAATACACATATACTCCCCTGTCTGCAATGCACATATACTCCCCTGTCTGTAATGCACATATTCTCCCCTGTATGTAATGCACATATACTCCCCTGTCTGTAATGCACATGTACTCCCCTGTCTGTAATGCACATATTCTCCCCTGTCTGTAATGCACATATACACCCCTGTCTGTAATGCACATATACTCCCCTGTCTGTAATGCACATATTCTCCCCTGTCTGTAATGCACATATTCTCCCCTGTCTGTAATGCACATATACTCCCCTGTCTGTAATGCACATATACTCCCCTGTCTGTAATGCACATATACTCCCCTGTCTATTATACACATATACTCCCCTGTCTGTAATACACATATACTCCCCTGTCTGTAATGCACATGTACTCCCCTGTCTGTAATGCACATGTACTCCCCTGTCTGTAATGCACATGTACTCCCCTGTCTGTAATGCACATATACTCCCCTGTCTGTAATGCACATATACTCCCCTGTCTGTAATGCACATATACTCCCCTGTCTGTAATGCACATATACTCCCCTGTCTGTAATGCACATATACTCCCCTGTCTGTAATACACATATACTCCCCTGTCTGTAATGCACATATACTCCCCTGTCTGTAATCCACATAGACCCCCCTGTCTGTAAAGCACATATTCTCCCCTGTCTGTAATGCACTTATACTCCCCTGTCTGTAATGCACATATACTCCCCTGTGTGTAATGCACATATACTCCCCTGTGTGTAATGCACATATTCTCCCCTGTGTGTAATGCACATATACTCCCCTGTCTGTAATGCACATATACTCCCCTGTCTGTAATGCACATATACTCCCTGTCTGTAATGCACATATACTCCCCTGTCTGTAATCCACATAGACCCCCTGTCTGTAAAGCACATATTCTCCCCTGTCTGTAATGCACATATACTCCCCTGTCTGTAATGCACATATACTCCCCTGTGTGTAATGCACATATACTCCCCTGTGTGTAATGCACATATTCTCCCCTGTGTGTAATGCACATATACTCCCCTGTCTGTAATGCACATATACTCCCCTGTCTGTAATGCACATATACTCTCCTGTCTGTAATGCACATATACTCCCCTGTCTGTAATGCACATATACTCCCCTGTCTGTAATGCACATATACTCCCCTGTCTGTAATGCACATATTCTCCCCTGTCTGTAATGCACACATACTCCCCTGTCTGTAATAAACATATACTCCCCTGTGTGTAATGCACATATACTCCCCTGTGTGTAATGCACATATTCTCCCCTGTCTGTAATGCACATATACTCCCCTGTCTGTAATGCACATATACTCCCCTGTCTGTAATGCACATATACTCCCCTGTCTGTAATGCATATATACTCCCCTGTCTGTAATGCACATATTCTCCCCTGTCTGTAATACTCATATACTCCCCTGTCTGTAATGCACATATACTCCTCTGTCTGTAATGCCCATATTCTCCCCTGTCTGTAATACTCATATACTCCCCTGTGTGTAATGCACATATTCTCCCCTGTCTGTAATGCACATATACTCCCCTGTCTGTAATGCACATATACTCCCCTGTCTGTAATGCACATATACTCCCCTGTCTGTAATGCATATATACTCCCCTGTCTGTAATGCACATATTCTCCCCTGTCTGTAATACTCATATACTCCCCTGTCTGTAATGCACATATACTCCCCTGTCTGTAATGCACATATTCTCCCCTGTCTGTAATACTCATATACTCCCCTGTCTGTAATGCACATATACTCCCCTGTCTGTAATGCACATATACTCCCCTGTCTGTAATGCACATATACTCCCCTGTGTGTAATGCACATATACTCCCCTGTGTGTAATGCACATATTCTCCCCTGTCTGTAATGCACATATACTCCCCTGTCTGTAATGCACATCTACTCCCCTGTCTGTAATGCACATATACTCCCCTGTCTGTAATGCACATATTCTCCCCTGTCTGGTGTGCAGACTACAGACCTTAAAAGCAATAGGATTGCACAGCTAATTTGTTTGAGACCTCTTGTCTACTAATGCATTGATTGCACCTTGGTAATGTTATCATAAGTAAAAGGCTTATATTTTAAACAACATCTAATAACTGCTAAATCGAAATTACACTAAGTCTTAAGTGATTAAATATTAACTAGAAAACAATTCTGCCTTAATCATCATGTCATCAATGTTATTTACACAGATGGCTGTGAATCTGACGAAGCTACCTCATTCTGTCGACTCCCAGCAACCATACTTTAGTTAGCTGACTAAATTTATACTGCATCTAAAAGCCTAATCTACCAGGTGTGACCAAAATTGTCAAGTCAAACTATAATAAAACCATCAAGTATTTGAACAAGGCAACAATATTAGTGCAATAAAAAAACGAGATTATGAAGACAATGGAACATTCAATGAAATAACGTTAAAAAACAATCAGGGCGAGAATATAAGAACATTTCAGTCACACTGGAGTGGCTCCAGAAAAGGTAAATGTCCTGAGGTGACTCAATCAGTCACACTGGAGTGGCTCCAGAAAAGGTAAATGTCCTGAGGTGACTCAATCAGTCATACTGGAGTGGCTCCAGAAAAGGTAAATGTCCTGAGGTGACTCAATCAGTCACACTGGAGTGGCTCCAGAAAAGGTAAATGTTCAAAGGTGACTCAATCAGTCATACTGGAATGGCTCCAGAAAAGGTAAATGTTCTCAGCTGACTCAATCAGTCACACTGGAACGGCTCCAGAAAAGGTAAATGTCCTGAGGTGACTCAATCAGTCACACTGGAGTAGCTCCAGAAAAGTAAATGTTCTGAGGTGACTCAATCAGTCACACTGGAGTGGCTCCAGAAAGGTAAATGTTCTGAGGTGACTCAATCAGTCACACTGGAACGGCTCCAGAAAAGGTAAATGTTCTGAGGTGACTCAATCAGTCACACTGGAACGGCTCCAGAAAAGGTAAATGTTCTGAGGTGACTCAATCAGTCACACTGGAGTGGCTCCAGAAAAGGTAAATGTCCTGAGGTGACTCAATCAGTCACACTGGAGTGGCTCCAGAAAAGGTAAATGTTCTGAGGTGACTCAATCAGTCATACTGGAGTGGCTCCAGAAAAGGTAAATGTTCTGAGGTGACTCAATCAGTCATACTGGAGTGGCTCCAGAAAAGGTGAATGTTCTGAGGTGACTCAATCAGTCATACTGGAGTGGCTCCAGAAAAGGTAAATGTCCTGAGGTGACTCAATCAGTCACACTGGAGTGGCTCCAGAAAAGGTAAATGTTCAGAGGTGACTCAATCAGTCATACTGGAGTGGCTCCAGAAAAGGTAAATGTTTGAGGTGACTCAATCAGTCACACTGGAGTGGCTCCAGAAAAGGTAAATGTTCTGAGGTGACTCAATCAGTCACACTGGAGTAGCTCCAGAAAAGTAAATGTTCTGAGGTGACTCAATCAGTCACACTGGAACGGCTCCAGAAAGGTAAATGTTCTGAGGTGACTCAATCAGTCACACTGGAACGGCTCCAGAAAAGGTAAATGTTCTGAGGTGACTCAATCAGTCACACTGGAGTGGCTCCAGAAAAGGTAAATGTTCTGAGGTGACTCAATCAGTCATACTGGAGTGGCTCCATAAAGGTAAATGTTCTGAGGTGACTCAGTCAAAGTCACACTGGAGTGGCTCCAGAAAAGGTCTTATAGCTAATGGAATAAATACTGGACAACTGATCAGCCAGGCTAAGGCCCCAATGGCCCCCTAGATAAAAAGCAGTGCACTTTGTTCGATCAAGACTCATATGGATTCATAAAGGAAATAGGATGCAGTTTAAGATGCCCAGAATTTGTAAGTATTCTCAAGAATGCATACCTGGGTGTTATAATGAACTAGTGGTCTTTACTTGAAGCACTTTCTGTACATCTTCTGTTTTACATGGGCTACACACATTCACCAGACTAATAGAGATATGACTGAGAATGCGTTGCAGGAAAATATAACAGGAATACCAATGAAGACACTGACCTCTCAGAGACCACATGTGAAATTGCAACCAACTCTTATAATAAAAATGAAGGGTTATTAAAGAAACCTTATATGTCATAACAAAAATAATCTGAAAATGTCAACTATAACCGGTTTTATGGACTGAATTAAGATATTAGAATGACCAACAGCTACTTCTAACTGAGGACTTCAGTCATGTGAACACGCAAATGCATTGGTCTGACTTTCATGCTGGAGTGAGGCTGAAGGGCTGCGGACGGATCACTACGCTCCGGAACCAGCCAGCCTGCCGAGGACTGTCTCCTACCTCCGCTTCTAGCCTTCTAGAAGTGTTTTTTTCAAAAGTGGTTCTGGAATGATTTTGGCCAACTCTTCAAGCCCATCGATTACCCATGACATCACTAGTGACCAATGTCAGGAGTGGATTTGCCATGCTAAAAAAGTTTTTCACTGAGAATGACGAATTAAGATATTCATTTTGACGTGGACAAGTTGTCATCGATATAACTGCTAAAGACAAGATTGCTGTAAATTAATGGAGTGTGTGCTAAATATTGATATTTTTTCCTGATATTTGTAACATCCTATTAGACTAATGTTAGACATGGTGTATTTTAAAAAAATTTAATCAATGATTGTGGAACATGTCATCATTGATCAAACTTCCTAGTATGTAAAATGAATGAAGGAAATTATGTTTAGTCATGTGATGGGTTGTGTACAACAAGAGTATTCCGTAACGTTAAAAGGCACTTACAAGTTATCTTTAGCACTTCAAAAGTCCTTATAAAACACGTCTTACGTTGTTTGTTTTTGGACTTGCAGTACTGGTTGTTAAAACGACAAAACTGAGAGCATTGCAGAATGTTGTCTTTTGATGACTTAACCAATGTACCTCCTTATAATTTAACAAAACTAATTCTAATATCTAACCCTAACCTTTGTTTACCTATTAATCTTTACTCTGTTGACGTTAATCTCCCCCTGGACAAATGTTAAATACTATCGTTACCGCAAGATCACATTGTAATGATCCATCTCAAGGGCACCAGACCCTCAGACGACAATAGGAACTGTTATAGAGCTTAGCAACACTAAAAATAGAACAAGTCCATTCAGTTAAATAACGCCACACACACACAGACTATCTACAACTTGCCTGACAACTCACTCTATATGGACTTCTGCTGCTCTATAGATCGCTGCATTCACTCTCAAACAGTCACTTAAACAGTTGTTTTTGTGACCTCAAAATGGCTGGTTAGCGGTTGGATTGTCTATCCAACAAACTATTATAGTGATAGGCTGGCTACTACAGATTCTAGGACCAATCAGAAAAGTCCAAATGTCTTTGCAATATTTAATTATCAATAAAAAAAGAATATTTTGGCCAAAGGGAAATAGTCTACGGTTAGATCAGCTGAATGTGTTCTCATTCATTAAAATAGTCTGGGAGGACACAAACCCAGACATTTAGGATCGTGGTGGATGAGAAACGTTATTCAGAAGGAGTGTTGATGGATAGCCAGGCAAATCCTTGGTGGCAGCTATAGACAATCAGAACTAGCATCAGCCTTTTTCAGAGAACCGACCTTCTAATTGAGAGTAAAGTAAGAGCGTGCTCGGGTGAGAACCTGTGTAGTCACTCGTAATAGTACCTTGACACGAGGTTTAACCCCATTTTTAACGCTCCCTAATGTCTCTGTCTGTCACACTGCCGCAGTGCTTTTAATTACCTGCGTGTCTGAAGGGGGAACCTTGTAGCCCTGACGCATTGTAGCACTCAGGGAGGTGGGGATTGATGTGCAGTAAGCGAACCCTCTGATTGGGGTTAACTCTGTGCTCATTTGCATCAGGGCGGGGTTTCATTATCAGGGAAATCTGAGGGAGAGACTGACCTCAGGTACAAATATACAGAGCCAAAAGAAACTAGTCACACACACGCACACACACACGCACACACACACACACACAAACACACACACACACACACACACACACACGCACACACACACATCTAAGGCCATTGATGGAAATGCTTTTGACACAATCTGCTAATTGACTATGTGCAAAAGCAAGGTTGTGCAAATGTGAATAAATCTGCAGTAATCTGAGTAAATAAATCAGAATCAGAATAATAGAGCATTACTGGTCCTGTGTAGGTCAATTCGAAGAGGAGGGCGTTTGCAACAGCAAGGACAATACCAACTTCATTAAATACACTTTGTCAGTACTGGTTTGGACCCTTTTTTCCATTCAGAAATCTTCTTGGCATAGATTCACCAAGGCGCTGAAAACATTCCTCAGAGATTTTGGTCCATATTGACATTATAGCCTCACTCAGTCGCTGAGATTTGCCGGCTGCAAATCGATGATGCGAATATGACCACATCCTAAAGGTGCTCTATTGGATTGAGATCTAGTGACTTTATGTACAGTGAATGAAATGGAATGTTCAAGAAACCATTTTTAGATGGTCTGAGCTTTGTGGCATGCTTGTTATCCTGCTGTAAGTAGCGACTAGATGATGTATACACTGTAATCATAAAGAGACAACAATATTTAATTAGACTTTGGTGTTTAAACTATACTCAATTGGTACTAAGGGGCTCGAAGTGTGTTTAAACTATACTCAATTGGTACTAAGGGGCCCAAAGTATGTTTAAACTATACTCAATTGGTACTAAGGGGCCCAAAGTATGTTTAAACTATACTCAATTGGTACTAAGGGGCTCGAAGTGTGTTTAAACTATACTCAATTGGTACTAAGGGGCCCAAAGTATGTTTAAACTATACTCAATTGGTACTAAGGGGCTCGAAGTGTGTTTAAACTATACTCAATTGGTACTAAGGGGCTCAAAGTGTGTTTAAACTATACTCAATTGGTACTAAGGGGCTCGAAGATTGTTTAAACTATACTCAATTGGTACTAAGGGGCTCGAAGTGTGTTTAAACTAAACCTAATTGGTACTAAGGGGCTCAAAGTGTGTTTAAACTATACTCAATTGGTACTAAGGGGCTCGAAGTGTGTTTAAACTATACTCAATTGGGACTAAGGGGCCCAAAGTGCCCCAAGAACTAATTCCCCACACAATTACTCCATCACCAGCAGTCTGAACCGTTGAGGATAGATCTGACTCATCATCAGCAACGTCCTGTCTTCTGTTGTACAACTTAGATGGACAAAGGAAATTACAGCCTCAGTTTCCTGTTCTCAGCTGACAGGAGTGCCCTTTGGCTGCTGTTGCCCATCTGCTGTTCAACATGTTGTGCATCCAGAGATGCTTTTCTGAATGCCTTGATTATAAGTGGTTATTTGTGTTACTGTTCCCTTTGTATCAGCTCGAACCAGTCTGGTCATTCACCTCTGACCTCCGCCATCAAGAAGACATTTTCACACAGAGAATTGCTGCGTTCTCTTTTTCAAACTATTCTCTGTAAACCTCAAAAATGTTTATGGAGAAGAAATTCAGTAGATCAACACATTCCAAAATAAACCAGCCCGTCTGGCACCAACACACCATGCCACCTTTAAACCCACTTAAATCACCTTTCTTCTCCATTCTGATGCTTGGTTTCGATTCTTGAATGACTACATGCATCGGTTTGCTGCCACCTGATTGGCTGATTATATATTCTTGTTAATGAGCAGTTGAAAAGGTGTACCTAATGAAGTGGGCAGAGTGTGTATATCTAATCACTGCAGTAAGTCACTTTGAATAACATCTTTGGTTTCTTATACATTGACTAAACAGAAATGTAACAAAAAACTGAGTGAAATGAGTGATGAGTGAAAAGTGTCATCTGGTCTGTGAAGCGAACACCTCACTCACTAAGACCCACACGTCCACTAAACACGGGTGTGGTAGTGGTGGTCAGGGTGTCTCTGTCCGGTCATGCATTATGCAAAGGAACGCTGAGGCCTGCTGAAGTTGGTCCCTAGGGGGTCCCATTGGGGTAGAGGGACAGTGGGATTAATCATTTAACAGTACATGATGGAAAATCCACAAAATGTCACAAAATGGAACAGGATAAATAAATAAACTATAATGGCTTCTGTAAGCACACAAACAAACACACACAAACACGCAAACACACACACACACCCACACCATGTGCAAACACGGCAGATACACACTCAAACACACCGTGAAAAACTCCAGACACACAGAAACACACACACACACAATGGAACACTGCAGACACCTACAGACATAAAAACACACACAAAAACAGGTGGCTCCCTTTTAGCCTGGTGACACATTCAGAGGACACTAATGCCCACTTTCAGTTGGCCGCACACAAAAAAAACACACACATACACGCACACTTGGCTCCTCCACCCCCACACTCACAGCAACTGCCCAGTCAAGTGGATTATGTGTGCCACCGAAGGTCGCTTGCAATATAGAGGATATCAAACACTTCTGCTAATATGAACTCGATAATGTTATACCTTTCCCTCATTACGGTTTAAATAGAGATGTATCAAAGGAGTAGTGTGTGAGAAAGAAATAACAGGGCAGCAGAGAAAGACAGGAAAAGACAACTGAGAGAGAAATATCTGTATATATTTGTATATATATAGAGAGAGAGACAAAGGTATGGGGTTTTTAGTAAAGGGTATGTTGAAAACTGTTGCCTTTATAAGCTAGAATGTGATAACCTTGACATGGGCAACCTGCTGTTTGTCTATGGTCCTCTGCACAACGTATGCAGTCTCTTGACATCACACACACTTTGATGACATCAGACAGGGGATTGGGACCCCCCACCCAGTCTTCCCTTTTTAAGACCTCTGCCCTCCCCTCATGTGCTCTCTTCTCCTCTGCCTCCCCCTGCTGTACTGACACTGCTCCTCTCTGGTCTACACTAGCTGACAACGTTCAAAAAGGGATAGATGGATGATGCTTGTAAAACCACAAATCATTGTTAAGTAAAGAAAATGTACTGACTAAACACTGCAATGAAAATAGCTAAATGAAACATGCATAATCACCTATAAACAAACATAAAATGAGGAAACATATAACAATCAAATTTCAACACTTTTGCCTGGTCGAAGAGTGAGGAAAGAATTGCTCACATACAACGTAAGGAAAGTATTGCTCATAATAACTGTAAAAAAACATTGGTAGCATCAACAGGTGTCTCTTGTTCAGTTTCTTTAAATCTACAGTATGTATGCGTGTGCCAAACTGCCCGCCTGTGTATGTATACCTACGCGTGTGTGTGTGTGTCCACGTTATCTTCAACTCGCTCTCTTTCAGCTCACTGCCAGAACACCGAGACTCAAACTGTTCAGCTACAACTCTTCCAAGCCCCAATCATTACAGCTTGTCACAAATCATTTATTTCCCCATTCCTCATAAAATTTTGCGAGAAATTACCATGCTATTACACTCCGCCACTCTCCGGAGGCAGCACAAGACTTAATTTAATTTTGAATTCTTCCCGCACATTAAATTAAATCCATAAATAAGAGTTTAGGCGTTGGTGGAGAAAGCATATGTTCGTTAGTCCGGACGGGCGCCAGTAATGGCTTCTGTAATGTTTTAATAGGTGCCCGATACATTTCCATCATTCTGCAGATCACAGCCAGTCACAAGCAAGCTAGTAGCCAATTACGGAGCTCAATATGCAGGTTACCATGGGAGAACGAGGATCGGATAGAGCGCCTGGAACCAGACGCACAGATGCGTATGAATACTGATGTTATGAGGACAATACAAATGAAACTGGCCGGGATTGGATTGCGAAACCCATTTGCTGTTCCTTGAACCACCAGACAAACGAATAGACCAACATTATCTTAAGGACATTGAATGTTTTCTCTTCAGTTAACATAGACCATGTTTGATGGAGACTTTTTAGCCTGTTGTTTGTTCATACAGCAGTTTGGCATAAACATCAGTTCCACTCTGTGGTAAAGCATGGACACACGCATGGACACACACAAACAAACACACGCTCACATACAACACTCATACAAACACACAGCAGAGATAGGTCCACTCCAGTTCACACACACAGTGGGCATTGTCCGGGTCAGTGTGACAGAGATGACCACTGCCAAACCAATCTAATACGCAGGCCTGGGACATTGCCACAAGCAGAAAACATTACACTTCAGCGATGAAGACACACATAAAAACACACACAGTGAAAAGGATACAAACACACAGACAGATATGCAAACTGTATTGAAGACCGTGGAGTAGCATGTCAACATATGCTGTGGTCAGACTTTGGACATACCCCAGAACTGAGTGACTGTTGTTAGCTATAACAGCACTAATTTCTAATCAACCATTCATACCATCATATCATTCATCTAGTCACTGATACGCACCATATTTAACCATACAGTACAACACAGATTGTGAATAACAGGAAGTAATCGTGTTCGGCATAGTGGGTTGACACTGATTAACAAGGTCTGGTAAAGTACTGAAGGCGGTGGATGTGACTGTTAGTGTCACTACATTTGCAAGAGATCGCTTAGGGGCAGTGTGTTAAGAGGTCAATGGGTGAACAGTCTTTACCAGTCAGTGGAGCGTCGCGCTCTAGCAGTCACTTCGAAGGTGCGGGACACTGCGGCACAGGTTGAGGGAGAGCAGACGGGTTTTAACCAAACCTATGCAATACAAAACACACACAGAAGAATACAATGAATTTAGACCTCAAAGTATACAAACTTTATAGGAGCGAGAAACTTTATGTTAATGAGTACAGCAGAGTTGGGATGATTGACCATTAATGATTGAGTCACCATTTATCACAGGCATTTTGCTAAGAGCCAACACTAAAGGATTTGTGAAATGTAAATAATGTGCTGCTATGGGTGACATGGTTCCAGGTAAATTAAAGTCTAAATATCTGCAAACAAATTATCTAGCAAAGCAATACATACCCATCTAAAATGTTTTTACTATTTAACTATGTTTGGGGGGAATATAATAAGGGTTCCATGGTTGGTTTTATACATGTTTTTAGATTTTTTTAGTTTTGTAAAGGAGTTCAGGAAATGTTCCCTAAAGGTTAAATAGTTAACAATGTTTTAGAAATGTTCTCTTAAAGTAATCACATTGAGAATATTCTGGAAAAGTTTCCTGAATATTTCCTAAAAGTTCTCTTAATGTTCTAACAAGGTTTCCATGGATAACTTTTAAACATGTTTTTGCTTTAAAAAGGGCATACGATGGATAATAAATAATAATAAAATAGGCGAATTATGTGGGCATTCCGTAAATCACGTTTGGCCATCCAGTTCAAATAAAAAACGATTTTACAATTTTATTTGACAAATTATTATTACCAAATTAGTTTTAACAATACCAAACAGACAGGTAGCAAGATATCAGACATGGTAGCTAGACAAGCTTGAGAACATGTATAACGGTTCTAGCAGAACGTGACTGATTACACTTCTGTACCCTCTCCTGGTATTAAGTTGCTCCTCATGTCCTAATTTGGTCTTTCCTTCCTGTCTTTTCTCAGTAAATCAGTGCCATAATACTCAAATGCGTTTCCCCTTACATGTGTGCTGTTTTGTCATTTGTTATTAGATCTGCCATTAGCAATAGCCAAACAATAGCCTTGTTGCATAAGTGTCCACACCCTTCAACTAATAATTTGTTAAAGTACCTTTTTTCAAAAGTACTCCAGATCTGTCAGACTGCGAGGACATCTCTGTTGTGCAAAGCACTCTTCAGATCACCTTACAGATGTTCAATTGGATTTAGGTCTGGGCTTTAGCTGGGCCATTCCAATATGTTCATCTTCTTCTGGTAATGCTGTGCTTTAGCCTTGCAAGGGCCTGACTAAGGCCCCAACTCCAGCTGAAGAAAGACAGCCCCAAAGCATGATGCTGCCACCACCACCAGACTTCACTCTGAGTATTGTGTTCTTTGGGTGATGTACAGTGTTGTTTTTGTGCCAAACATACCCCTTGGAGTTGTGGCCAAAATGTTCATCATTGATTTCATCAGACCATAACACATTTTCCCACATGCTTTTAGAAGACTTTGGGAGATGTTTGGTTTTGCAAACTTCAGCCATGCTTGGATATTTTTCTTCATAATAAAAGGCTTCCGTCATGCCACCCTACCACATTGCCCATACATACGAAGAATAAGAGATTGAGAGAAATTGTTGTCACATGGAGCACACAGCCAGTATTTGTCACATGGAGCACACAGGCAGTATTTGTCACATGGAGCACACAGCCAGTATTTGTCACATGGAGCACACAGCCAGTATTTGTCACATGGAGCACACAGCCAGTATTTGTCACATGGAGCACACAGCCAGTATTTGTCACATGGAGCACACAGCCAGTATTTGTCACATGGAGCACACAGCCAGTATTTGTCACATGGAGCACACAGCCAGTATTTGTCACATGGAGCACACAGCCAGTATTTGTCACATGGAGCACACAGCCGGTATTTGTCACATGGAGCACACAGCCGGTATTTGTCACATGGAGCACACAGCCAGTATTTGTCACATGGAGCACACAGCCAGTATTTGTCACATGGAGCACACAGCCAGTATTTGTCACATGGAGCACACAGCCAGTATTTGTCACATGGAGCACACAGCCAGTATTTGTCACATGGAGCACACAGCCAGTATTTGTCACATGGAGCACACAGCCAGTATTTGTCACATGGAGCACACAGCCAGTATTTGTCACATGGAGCACACAGCCAGTATTTGTCACATGGAGCACACAGCCAGTATTTGTCACATGGAGCACACAGCCGGTATTTGTCACATGGAGCACACAGCCGGTATTTGTCACATGGAGCACACAGCCAGTATTTGTCACATGGAGCACACAGCCAGTATTTGTCACATGGAGCACACAGCCAGTATTTGTCACATGGAGCACACAGCCAGTATTTGTCACATGGAGCACACAGCCAGTATTTGTCACATGGAGCACACAGCCAGTATTTGTCACATGGAGCACACAGCCAGTATTTGTCACATGGAGCACACAGCCAGTATTTGTCACATGGAGCACACAGCCAGTATTTGTCACATGGAGCACACAGCCAGTATTTGCCAGAAATCCCTGCAGCTCCCTTCATGTTAGGGTGTCAAGGTGGCCTAGTGGTTAGGGAATAGGGCTTAGGTCTGGAAGGTCCCTGGTTCTAATCCCCCCACCACCAAGGTGAAAACCGCGTCGTTCTGTCCTCAGGGTTGGGTAAAATGCAGAGAACACATTTCAGTTGAAGGCATTCAGTTGTACAACTGACAATATCGGTCTATTCTATTCTATGTTGCTGTATGCCTCTTGGAAGCCTTCCTGACCAGTTTTCTTCTGATCTTTTCATCAATTTGGAGGGACATTCAGGTCTTGGTAATGTCTCTGTTGTGCCATATTTTTTTCGTCATGTCTTCTCTGTGTTCCGTGGTATATATTATGCTTTGGAAACACTTTTGTACCCTTCTCCTGACTGATATCTTTCCACAATGAGGTCCCTCTGATGCTTTGGGAGCTCTCTGCGGACCATGGCTTTTGCTCTGAGATGCAACTGAGAAAATGTCAGGAAAATCCTACCGGACCTGTGTTTAATCAGAGTCACTTTACATGATGGCAGGTGTGTAATGACTTCTATTTAACATGAGTTTGAATGTGATTGCTTAAGTCTGAACACAGCTACATCCCCAGTTATACAAGGGTGTGTACAATTATTCACGTTATAGGTCACATTAAAGGTGTAAAAAGTTTGGGCATAATTTCTCCTTGTCTAATTTTTTCACATTACAAAAACCTGCCGTTTTAGGGGTGTGTAGACTATTCATATCCATATATGATGAACGCCAGATACACATGTGCCTGTTTTAGGTTGTCTAGTTTTAAACGTGGGGTCTTACCAGTCATCGGCTAGCTAGCCGTTATCACTGGCCACATTCCAGGCCCTGTATAAAGGACTGAAGGAGGAGGTGCCTTCTGCAGTATTAAACTTGTGGCACAAGGTAAACCTAATTACAATTTAAACAGTAAAATTGCCTGACTCCAACTCAAATTTGTTATGTAGCAGGGTAGTGTTCTAAATGTTAACATAATAAACATTATTGACTCATTATTCACATCTGCATGTGTGAGGGAAGTTTATAGATTTAACTGCTTACACTGCCTGTGGACATTACACTGTCTGTACACAGAAACCAGAAGACAGAGAAATGGTTCACAGTACGAAGAAGTGACGACCAGTCTCACACACTGCTTCAGAAAAAAACATCTAGTAATGTGAAAATAGAATGTGCAGACTGTGAAATCAACACTAACTGGGACAAGCTCTTTACTGCAGTTTCAGTTTGTTTGTTACTAACCTTGAAAACACAATGCTGAAAACACACCCACCCACTCACACATCAATGTACGTATTATTTCAGTATTATTAACGTACAATATTATGTGGCATTTGTATTCTTTTTTTGATAGAGACAGTTACAAATAGTTTTTGCTGAAAAGGCTTTGGGACCCATGGTTTTGCAGTAAGTCATGTGCATTGCTGTCTGGACCAGCCTAGTGTTATACATTTCTAAAGCATTTTATGACAAATACTCATATAGTGTGTATACAGTAAGACGTAGGTGTGGTATGTGGCCAATATTCTACAGCTAAGAGCTGTTCACACTTAGCTGTGGTATATTGGCAGCATATCAGTGCTCTTATGAACCGCTTACCAACGCAATTAGAGCAGTAAAAAGTATGTGACATCAGATTCATGGTATAGTCTCTTATTAACCAGGTGGTGTGATTCCTTAATGCCTATTGGCTGAGAGCATGGTCTATTAGATTCTATGCTATATGCATGATATCTCATCAATTCTTACTTCTCTAATATTGTTGGTAACCAGTTTGTAAGGGTTTGTGATACACTGCCAATATGCCACATCTAAATGCTGTGTCAGCCACTCCACGATTCGTTGTGCTTAAGGACAGTTCTTAGCCAGGGTATATTGACCATAAGAGGGACTTGACTAAAATGCACTTGTATATATGCTGGTACAGTGAGTCTGAAGTTGTGTGTGAGGGACGGTTTACCAGAGCATAAAGATCACAGTTGTTAGTCTTGTAGGGGGCACTTATCACAATTAGATGGCGTTGTTACAAATGACATATATAAACTATTGAGGTAATTATTAACCCTGTAAAGTCTATAATTCAAATGTGTGTTATTGGACCATGACCTTATCAGTGATGCTATCAATGTGATTTTTATGTTCCTTCACTTACTCAGACATTGATTATAGTTTTTAAAAAACGATCCCGCCAGCTCAAATGGCACATTCACTTGTTTTTATAGCCTTTCTATTAACAAAACATACTAGTAAATAATGCATGACTGCCTGGGGAGTTGAGGGGTGGAAGAGTAGTTTCAACCCAGTTTAGTAGAGAAAATTTCCATGGATCACAAATGTCTATAATTACTTAAATAATGGCGAATAATATCTATTACATGGAATCTATACAGGTTGGGGGCAATTAGTTTCCCTGATAGCGCTTAAGGCACATCTAGGATGGGATTATATGCCAAGTGGCAACCCTTAGCTTTAACAAGTACATGCTCAATCTGTTCAGGCATAGATTTGATGACAGAGCATTGCAGATTTTCTGAATTACAATAGATGGACACTCCAGTAAATGCCAATGCTGTCTAAATGTTTGGAGAGAATACTGCAAACAGAAAGATCTAATGTGTTTTGGTTGCAGAAGTCTTCAAAACAAAAATGTATTAGGGTTCTGCAAGAGAACATTCTTAACGGAGTTAATAAGGCCAGTATATTGTCTAGGCATTTCCTGTGACAACTTTTATCAAGATGAGGCTTCCATAAAGACGTTTGCGTGCAGGCTGCCCAGCAGGTGTGAGTGGGTTATTTATGGCGAAAAGGGCATGATAAAACTTTCATAAGCAAGAAGGCAGATATAAGACCCTACTGGCTTTCTTAAATATATGCTATTGTTTCAATGTTATGTCCCTGACTCCAAGACAATTCTCAATAGAAAAATAAAGTCTCTTAGTCAGACACCTGAGTGGGACCTTTTATGTTTTGGAAAACACTCAGTATTTTAATTCGATTTTGCTATATTATTCACTCTTCTTAGTTATAACGACATTTTCTCATTGATAATTATACACCTTACGAAAAAACATTTTGTTTAATACAACGTTCAAACATTCAAAAATCAGCTCAATTCTGTAAAAACAAATGTTTTAGTCTTATCCCATATGTTTTGCGGACCAACATAGAGGCAGCTGGAATGCTGTGAATGAGATGCGTGCAACACAAGCTCATTAGCACTTTTTACCATTATCAAAAGCACTGAAAAGTTTATAGAGTAAAAGTGAAAAATAAAAACTACCAATCATTTAATGAATTAATTATAAATACAAAAAAAAGATTTATTGCATGCATATTAACTGTATTGAATATGATATTGGTAGTATTATTTGGTATTGGCGCATTTGGCAGCAGTTATCGCCATCAGTCTATTTGGATAAGACTCCACTTGGATTGGCACCTGTAATGAAAAGCATTAAAGGTACGTTAATGCATTAATGTTAGCCTATATGTGGCTCCAATTGGTTAGCTACCTGTGTTCCCCCCCATGCACACATAATGGAACAACAGCTGACTTCCTCTTAAAAATATCTTAAACATATAACTTTCCATGTGTGCACTTCTGGTACAGTTATGGCATTTCTAACGCACATTGAAGCCATTACAGATCTGTTACGAACGATAAGCGTAATAGCACTACTTTGTGGCGTAGTAACAGGGCAACTGTCAGGGGAGTACTAGGTGCTACGTAAATGTCAGAAGAGGATCGCATTTCACAACCAACAAAAAGTGGTGAACACACACACACATATACATTTTACATTGAATATCAAACTTGCTGTTGCTTTGCTCATTACACCTAACTTGTCCCAATGTTCTGGAGCAAGCATGTTCAGTAGTGGGATAAACAGTGCTACAGACTAGAGCAGATCATCTCTAGTTGTAATACAACACTTGGCAGAGGTTTTGTCAAACAGCTTAACTCCAAAAACACTGTCCTCTCCTCTCTCCGTGTCTTCATTCCTTCTTCTCTTCCTTCCCAACTCCATTCCTCCCTCTATCTTCCTCTCTCCGTCCTATGACAACACTGCCTGTTCTTCTCTTCTATCCTCTCTCCCATGCTAACCTCTTCTACAAATGGATTAGTAAATCGTGTTTATTTGTGATGTTGCTTCCAGAGATTTCAGATTTTGTTCCTCTTTCCGTTCTCAGTAATCAGATTGGGGAGTTGGTGAGGTTATGGAGTTTGTATCCCTTCAGAACATCGAAAATGTGATTTGGGGACTGGTGGCTGTTCGGAACATTGGGATCCGTCATTACAAGAAATGAGTGTTATTGTAAGTCTCTAATCTTCACTGGGTAATCTTGTGAGCTTTTGACGGTTCTAATGTCTATCTGCTGCTAGCCACTCGATAGGCAAACAGGGAACTTGTGTCTATGTGGGACAACGCA
The DNA here is from genome assembly GCA_029465975.1 of Dallia pectoralis. Lineage (NCBI taxonomy): Eukaryota > Metazoa > Chordata > Actinopteri > Esociformes > Umbridae > Dallia > Dallia pectoralis. Next base: position 6,070,555 of record CM055736.1, read on the forward strand.
TGCAAAGAAAAAACGGCTAAGAGAGTATGGCTGGGTTTTATAACAGCCACCATTTTGGCACCTTTATTCTCGTTGGTGATACGAGAGCTCTATTGATGAGTCCCACCGAAGGACTGGTTGCAACAGATATTTTTTGATTAATTCTTTCTTGGGATCATAGGCATTAACGATTGCATTGTGTTGTATTGCCAATACATTATGAATGTGGTTCAAAGGTTTAAATAACTATCAAAAATGAATAGCAAAAACAAGTGAGGGTGAATTTTCCACTAGCGTGTGTCTCCGTGCCCGGCAAGTGCCGTCATTTAACTCCAGGAAGCGTAACAGTTGAAGTTGAAATAACACATCCCTTATGCTAACAAAGATGAACAAATACACCCACACGTTGTGCTTTCCTTATGTCGCTGAATGAGGGGAATTACACAATTTATACATTATTTACATGAAGTTCCATTAAAACGGCAAATAAATACTAATGTCAACCAAAAAATCCAGAAGAAACAGAGAAATGCATATATTAAATCTTAATTTAATTAATGAATCATAAGGTGTCTTACAGATGAGCTCAACTAAGGACAAACAATAGAAAAATGCATACATGTCGGTCACATACATGTTAGAAAAATACAGAAATAATTACAAATTGGAACTCTCATATTTTTGTCACTTAGTAGATTCTCTCTCTTATCCAGATTAACATTTGCATTTATCTTCAGATAACTAGGTGGGGAAACCACACAACTCAGTATTAGTATATAAGTGTTCCTGACTTAATGAAGTAGCTTTCAGCAAGTTTAATAGGCAATCAGAAAGCATCTACCGGTAAATATCACTCCCTCATATACTAGATTCTGGACCACCCTAGCTCTGGTCAGCTGAGAGAGGGATATGTATTTACACGTATTTACACTCACACAGATACTAAGCCCGACCATTCCCACTTAGGAGAAGTCTACACACCTGTATTCACATGAGCTACGGACGGAGGAACAAACAGTAGAGATGTCTACACACCAGTATTCACATGAGCTACAGATGGAGGAACAAACATTAGAGATGTCTACACACCAGTATTCACATGAGCTACAGATGGAGGAACAAACAGTAGAGATGTCTACACACCAGTATTCACATGAGCTATAGATGGAGGAACAAACAGTAGAGATGTCTACACACCAGTATTCACATGAGCTATAGATGAAGGAACAAACAGTAGAGATGTCTACACACCAGTATTCACATGAGCTATAGATGAAGGAACAAACAGTGGAGATGTCTACACACCAGTATTCACATGAGCTATAGATGGAGGAACAAACAGTAGAGATGTCAACACACCAGTATTCACATGAGCTACAGATGGAGGAACAAACAGTGGAGATGTCTACACACCAGTATTCACATGAGCTACGGACACATGCACACGTTTGTGAGAGGCCCAGTCTGCGTGTGAGAGGACCAGTCTGCGTGTCAGAGGCCCAGTCTGCGTGTGAGAGGACCAGTCTACGTGTCAGAGGCCCAGTCTGCGTGTGAGAGGCCCAGTCTGCGTGTGAGAGGCCCAGTCTGCGTGTGAGAGGCCCAGTCTGCGTGTCAGAGGCCCAGTCTGCGTGTCAAAGGCCCAGTCTGCGTGTCAGAGGCCCAGTCTACGTGTGAGAGGCCCAGTCTGCGTGTGAGAGGCCCAGTCTGCGTATGCGTGCTTTCCCTCTGCTTCCGCGCACATTAACTTAAACTGTATGCTTCCGCTCAAACCTCCTTTTACTCGTAAGGCAACCAGCGTGACATTTTAAAACTTGGCCTGACCGCTTCCAATGACCTATTAGGCATGTGACTATTCTGCTGCCACAGTGTTCATCCACTATCTAGTGTTGCTTTACAGAGACATAATAAGTCCCAGGTCCTGAATGGAGTTAATGTAATCCAGTCAGCCGATTCATTACAACAGAGAGAGAGCAGTCTAATGCTAAGATGATAAAGTTCTCACACAGTTCACCCAGCTTGCATCCAGCGTTTAGAGGGCGTGTAGAAGACGGGTGTGTGCGCGTGGAAGCGGGCAGCTGTGAGAGTGTTGGTGTTGAGCTGAACGCTGAAAACGCTTTGCTAAATTAATAAAAGCCTGCCTAGCCATGCCTGAATGCACAGAACGACGCCCGATCTACTTAATCACGTTACACACGCATCACCTCTCAACGCACAACACAGAACACACGTCACGGGTCAAACACAGTACACAGGCTTCTCACTCACACACACAAACACATACACAATACACAGGCTTCTCACTCACACACACACATACACAGTACACAGGGTTTTACTCACACACAAACATACACGTTACACAGGCTTTTACTCACACACACACACACACACAGTACACAGGCTTTTACTCACACACACACACATACACAGTACACAGGCTTTTACTCACACACACACATACACAGTACACAGGGTTTTACTCACACACAAACATACACAGTACACAGGCTTTTACTCACACACACACATACACAGTACACAGGCTTTTACTCACACACACACATACACAGTACACAGGCATCTTACTCACACATACAAACACATACACAGTACACATGCTTCTTACTAGGGGTGTGCGATATGACGATATTTAATCGTGGACTATTAAAATGTCTCCACGATTCACTTTTTCGAAAATATCGTAGAATCGCGCTCCAGTGCACGTTCTATTAGATGCAGATCTATGGCGTTTTTTCAGCTACTAACAACATGCAATGCGCGGTCCGCTAGATGTCGACGTGTTAACACTAGAAGCGCCAACAGCCCATGCCCCCGGGCGTTGCAGTTAGTAAATAACATTTTTCAGTTTTCAGAAACTGGACGCGTTTTGGTCTGATCTCGTTTTGGTCTGATCTATATTAGACTCGTTTTGGTCTGGTCTATTTGAAACTGGATCCGTTTTGGTCTGGTTTATTTAAAACTGGACGCGTTTTGGTCTAGTCTACATGAAAACGGACGCGTTTTGGTCCGATCTATATGAAACTGGATATATGTAACGGATTAGTTTGCCACTCATAACAACACTAATGAACACTGTGCGCAGTGCAACCGGTTAGTATGCGTGTCCTGCTCAGGCAGACAAAAGCTGCGAGATATACATAGATAATAGATTGATTGGCTTGGTTGAATTTGAATGAACTAAAAAAAGAGGTAGGCCTACGTTTATAAAGAAATATATGTTTTACTAAATAAACAGAACGAAAATATATAACGAAATAGCAGAATATACCCGACCGTGACCAATATACAAACTAAAATACGTGTTTCATTGTCTACAGTGCCTTAGTTACTGGACTGTAATTATAGGCTAATACATTTTACAAATGTAAATGATCGAATTATACACTGTAGCCTAATGTTTTTATTTCAAGAGTCTGTGTTGCAATATATACGGCCAATCATGCGCAAATCATTTGATTGCGCGTCGCTTGTGATCTAAAATGTTTTCGCATTTATTACATCAAAATAGGACATTCAGTTTGATGGATTTTCATTTATTCGATCTTTAGAAATTAAAATATCATAGCCTGTGCATTTTAAAATCATGGTTTTAATTTTGTATTGTATGGTTACATAAGACAATAAATAGGCTACATACTATTTTAGTAAAATGTTTTACTTCATAATTCATAATTCATTTAATTCAGGATGATAACACAGTAGATCATCTGATGCTGTAGATGGATGGCAGGTTACACAGTGAATGGATGGTGAAGCTGCGGATGAGAATGGGTGCTTCTTTGCACAATTGCACTTCCATTAAATATACACGTGATTAAAATATGCTACTTTAACATTTTTTTCCCTTTTATGTTTTGTTACCTTGTATGGCTATATTTTTTAAATGGAGATATAATTTGCTTGTATTGCGGCTCAGTAATTTGCAAAATAGTCTTAAAAAGCAACATGAAAAAGAATCGTGATAAAATCGCGAATCGTGATGTTTCCTGAAAAAATCGTGATATGATATTTTTCCCATATCGCCCACCCCTACTTCTTACTCACACATACAAACACATACACAGTACACAGGCTTCTTACTCACACACACACACACACACACACACACATACACACACACACACAAACAAATGGGTTACACACTATATTATGTATCTACCATTTTTACATTTAAGAAAATCAGCCGAAAAGCTTACCCAAAGCAACTTATAACTTCATACATGTTTTGTCTGAGATGATGGTAAAAGGTTTCAATTCAAGTTATTTGGTGAGATGGGTTGACAACATTTTTGCAATCCACAAAGATCTGGTAGTCACTGTAAACTTTTTGCAAACATTTCTGAACAAGTACATAAATTGGTAAGCATGTGTTCTGCTTGACCAATTTCATGATCGGCTCAAATACCTGACTGTCCTTTGACAGAACTGAGATGTTATCAGATCAAGAATCTTCCACCGTTGTCTTCTGGAGATGAGCACACAGGCCGTTACGTTCACTGGGTACCAAGGTCAGCATTTCATTGTTATATAAGCTGTGCAATGAAAAGTGCTTTAAGAAAAACGTTTCAATGGTTAAATAGCTGATTGCTTGTCAGTGCCATTATCATCTATGATTAGAAATAAGAGTGGAAAATGAAAAACCAGCCATAGTCCAAAATAAATATGTAAATCCTCTCTATGGCCTAACACAGCTAGAGTAAGATATTAAGTCATTTAAAATATGCATACATTAAAAAATGCCAGCCTCCTCCCCAATGGGAACCAAACCCAGAATCGCTGAATTGGTATTACCAAGTGAGCTACACATTGGGGTCAGTGCCTAAGAGCCCTAGTACCCCTCTAGACACACCTACACACACACACACCTACACACCTACACATACACCTACACACACACACCTACACACACACACACACACACACCTACACACACACACCTACACACACACCTACACACACACACCTACACGCACACACCTACACACACACACCTACACACACACACCTACACACACACACCTACACACACACACACACACACACACACACACACACACACACACACACACACACACACACACACACACACACACACACACACACACACACTCATCAAAGACAGTCCCTATGCCATTAATAACCTGTCACAAAGTCTCAAAACACTCAAAAGCACAAACTCTGACTTACACGTGCGTGCGTGCGTGCACAGTCCTGAACATAACAACAGCATAATAGGCCGTCACCTAAACAAAGCACAGACTGTAATTATGATATAATGTCTGGAGAACACAGGGGAACAACGCAAGACTGTTCCTCTGAACCGACAAGCGTCCATCTCAGACACACACGCAATTAACAGACACTCTATTCCAGAGGAACTTATACACTTTATTGATTGCATACATTTACAAACTGTAGTACTATACCAACTGTTGGGGGCTTTAGCCAGAGGGAAATAGGGTGTTGTATCTCAGTAGGTGTCCAGTATGTTACAATAGTTAAATGTATGCACTTACTACGCAATGTTGTTCTGCATATTGAAGCTTTAGGATGGTTATGTGCAGTCTTATTTTAATAAAGCTGCAGTGTTAATTAAGTAAAGGTGCAGTGTTAATTTAGTAAAGGTGCAGTGTTTATTTAGTAAAGGTGCTGTGTTAATTTAGTAAAGGTGCAGTGTTTATTTAGTAAAGGTCCAGTGTTAATTTAGCAAAGGTGCAGTGTTTATTTAGTAAAGGTGCAGTGTTCATTTGGTAAAGGTGCAGTGTTAATTTAGTAAAGGTGCAATGTTAATTTAGTAAAGGTGCAGTGTTAATTTAGTAAAAGTGCAGTCAGTGTTAATGTAGTAAAGGTGCAGTGTTTATTTGGTAAAGGTGCAGTGTTAATTTAGTAAAGGTGCAGTGTTAATTTAGTAAAGGTGCAGTGTTAATTTAGTAAAGGTGCAGTGTTAATTTGGTAAAGGTGCAATGTTAATTTAGTAACGGTGCAATATTTATTTGGTAAAGGTGCAGTGTTAATTTGGTAAAGGTCCAGTGTTACAGTTTTCTACAATTGCTAACAAGCGTTTACCTATTCTTAAGATGCTTTTTCTAAACTCTTAACATAGCAACACACCTACATCAAACAGTAATACACATTTTAAATTTTCTTCTCAAAACCACATTTTGTTAATTCAATACAAACTCTACATTTAAAATGTAAAAAAAACCTTTTATGTCAAACCACCATATATCTTTTATTTGAACTGCTTTTTACAAAATTTAAGGTTTTGAACATTATGTCTTCAATTCTGACGTTTTGTGTGCAAGCAATTGTGAATAAGACAAGGAAGATTCATTGTTTTGGTATTGGACAAGCTTGTATGTAAAGACAACATTGACATTTTAAAAATGGGTTTAAATTGTAAAGAAAAAAGATAAAATGGAATTTGGTTAAAATGGAAAATACTCCTAAATGACCTAACTACAGCACTCGTTCTTCAAAGCCTTGTGATTTTTTTTATTGTGTATACACCAATGTTAAACCATCAACGTAAGATATTCGCTAACCCTTATCCTACCATTAAACTAAGAAATTCCCAAAAACCTTTAACTCCAAACCTAATCTTAACCGAACCTTAACATCAATAACCTAACTTTACTGCCTAAACAACATTTAGTGACGACTTCGCAAACACAGATCCTAGGCCTGGATAAAAAAATATTCCAGGACTGGTATTAATATTTGCCCCTTAATCGCTGAAACTAACCCTAACCCTACCCTGAACTACATTTTTATATTAAACTTGACCCAAGTCAAATAAAGCTTCTTGTCAAGGTAAGGATCAGACAAACGATCTCACTTCACATGATTATCCATGTTTTAATATCGTAGTACTTATATTAAAATGTGATGGACTAAAAAAGATGTTCAGGAGGAGTTAGAGTTTAGGTGTCCTGTTTTAGATTGGGATTTCGTTAAGTTTAGGTTTAAATAAAATTTGAATTATTTTATGTGTCTCTACAAGAATAGAGATGCCTGTGTGTTTGTGTATTGTTTTGCACCATTGATTGTAGCAGACAGTCCGTCCCCACTGGCATTTGTACTGTGTTTGTTGGTCGGCCGTTCGTCTTTTTGAATCCCCTCCTGTCTGCACTCATGAGGGGGCGTCTCTGGACATGACAGGATATGACACGCCAGCAGACAAATTAAAGAACACACATGTCGTACACAGATACACGCACACACAAACATCCTCTGTAAGCGTATGTTGTTCCGCCTAGTCAGCTGGCATTGGGAACGCTACATATGTGCGTTTAAAGTATTTCACTCAGTCTTTGCTACACACACACCGACACTGACACACACACAACAGTCAGGCAAGCACTGTCTCCCTCAAACACACACAGGATGCAAAGTTGACTAATTCCTGTAGACAGAGCGACAGAATCAACAATGGCACGTACAGTCATGCCTCTCCCCTTCTTCTTTTCTCCCCCCTCCCTCCCTCCCTCCCACCTCTCTCTCCTCCCCTTCCCCCACTGCACTCCTGTCAGTTGAAATATCCCTCTAGTCTGGGGCTAGCAGTAGATTAAATCAGAGGAAGCATCGAAGTGGTGTGAAATCACATTAGGTCTTAATCAGGACCTTTTGTATTTGCCATAACGAGTTTTTACGGATCTTTTCCCGTTTACGCGCTGACGTTTCGGCGCACGGCCAGTCACGCTGATTTTGCACAAATCTGAATGTTGGAGATTGATCAAACACTGCAGTCCATTAATAGTACAGATCTCAGCTTTGTCTATACAGGTGTCTAGGGCTTAAACGACACATGAACAGAATCAACTGTCGGTTTGTGACAGACTCTATTCCGCTTATCATGATTTAGAATCTGGTCAATTTGGGTTAGTGTAAGAACCGGCAGGATGGTACCTCTCCAGAGAAATGGTTGGTGAGCCCGGCTATAAACAATTAACCTTTAAGCCTAATCTTGTTAACAGAGTGCATTCGGTTAAAAGCGTTGTGACAAACACAGTGGTCAGTAGTCTCTCTATCTCTCTTTCTCCCTCTATATTACTCTCACCCCCTCTTTCCCTCTCAATACCCCATCTCTCTCCCTCCCTCCCTCTCCATCTCCACCCTCCTCTCCCCCTCTCCCTCCATCTCTCTCCCCGTACCTCTCCATCTCTCCTTCCTCTCTCCCTCCATCTCTCTCCCTCTCCCTCCATCTCTCTCCCCTCTCTCTCTCCGTACCTCTCCATCTCTCCTTCCTCTCCCCCTCTCTCCCTCCCTCTCCCCCCTCTCTCTCTCCGTACCTCTCCATCTCTCCTTCCTCTCCCCTCTCTCCCTCCATCTCTCTCCCTCTCCCCCTCTCTCTCTCCGTACCTCTCCATCTCTCCTTCCTCTCCCCCTCTCTCCCTCCATCTCTCTCCCTCTCCCCCTCTCCCTCCATCTCTCTCCCTCTCCCCTCTCTCTCTCTCCGTACCTCTCCTTCCTCTCCCCCCTCTCTCTCTCCGTACCTCTCCATCTCTCCTTCCTCTCCCCCTCTCTCCCTCCATCTCTCTCCCTCTCCCCCTCTCTCTCCGTACCTCTCCATCTCTCCCTCCTCTATCCACACACCCTATCCCCTTCCCCCTCTGTCTCTTCCTCTTTAACACCTAATTGACAGTCATCCAGTGATTGGTAGTGTTAACTGTGCTGTCCATCACCGTTGTCGTTCTCCTTATCTTCATCACAGCCAATTAACACTTCTTATCTACTTAATGAGCATTAACGAGCCATCTCAATCGGTCTGGTAATGACCACAGGAGGAGTCCATTTCACACTCTGACAACGCACATCTCTGCAGGGCCCCTCGCCCCCAGCACAGCCACCAATAAAACAGCAGATTCCACAGATCAAATGAAGGTTCGATGTTACATTGTGAAGATAAGTTGTATTATCTGATTCCTGGTTTGTTAGCGTTGGCTTTTAGCTTAAGCCTGCACACACTGTTTCAACACCACTGAGGAAGAGCACAATATTTCTGTATTCAAAAACAAAGGAGTTATTTTTTTTTAACATAGGAAGAGAAAAACAGAACAGAAAGAACAGAACACAGACACTGACAACACACAGCAGCATAGACCACGCTAAGAAGGCCAACCTTGAATGACAGCATTCCTGTTTTTATCTACACAAACCAGACCTGGCTTTTAGTCTGGTGAAAATATATAGTTGAACCCTTAACACAGAGTGACCTTTTACCAACCACTGTTGCACTGTTAGTAGGACTTAGCTCTTACAAGCACCTATTCACACACTATCATTTCATTTAATGCCTTTTCATTCCTTAAGGTTTACAGGAGGTAGCTCTGTCCAATGGTTTTTTTTATGCAGGAGTGTGCACCAGTGTGTGTGCCCTTAAAACTTGGCTCCCAACAACTCCACACACCTTGCGGTTCTTAAAGGAGAATTCATATGAAAAAGCTATGATTTCTTAACTTCAAAGTAACCAATAGAGAAATTAAACAAACATGTACCGGTAGTACTTTTCAGCCGATTACACATAAACTCATATAGTAACTTACTATAACAAGCAAAAGCCTAGGAGACGTTTGTGATTGCTGTTTGTAGAAAACCTATCCATGGATTAGTTTCGGTTGGCTGACAAACATATTTCATGAGGATGAACAAACATACAACTTCTTTCTTTAATAACTACCGTAATTTCAATGGAATTCACAAGATAAGCAATTATAACAGGAACAATGTAATTGATAACACAGGTTTGATGAGGTCAGTCGATAAAGGCTTGCTCAGACCGACATCGTCCAGTAAGCATGTTACGTCTTTGCTGTGCCTTAGAAAACGCACTCAAATGTTGACAAGATTTAACCAGAGCCCAAGTTTATCAATACGATACTCATTCTGCGTCTGTGATAAAAGAGATGTGTAGAAAAGAGAGTGTGAGTATGAGATGTATGTAATAGAGAGGGACGTATGAGATGTATGGAATAGAGAGGGATGTATGAGATGTATGTAATAGAGAGGGATGTATGAGATGTATGGAATATAGAGGGATGTATGAGATGTATGGAATAGAGAGGGATGTATGAGATGTATGGAATAGAGAGGGATGTATGAGATGTATGTAATAGAAAGGGATGTATGAGATGTATGGAATAGAGAGGGATGTATGAGATGTATGGAATAGAGAGGGACGTATGAGATGTATGGAATAGAGAGGGATGTATGAGATGTATGGAATAGAGAGGGATGTATGAGATGTATGAGATGTATGGAATAGAGAGGGATGTATGAGATGTATGGAATAGAGAGGGATGTATGAGATGTATGTAATAGAAAGGGATGTATGAGATGTATGAGATGTATGTAATAGAGAGTGATGTATGAGATGTATGAGATGTATGGAATATAGAGGGATGTATGAGATGTATGGAATAGAGAGGGATGTATGAGATGTATGGAATAGAGAGGGATGTATGAGATGTATGTAATAGAAAGGGATGTATGAGATGTATGAGATGTATGGAATAGAGAGGGATGTATGAGATGTATGGAATAGAGAGGGATGTATGAGATGTATGTAATAGAGAGGGATGTATGAGATGTATGTAATAGAGAGGGATGTATGAGATGTATGGAATAGAGAGGGATGTATGAGATGTATGGAATAGAGAGGGATGTATGAGATGTATGAGATGTATGGAATAGAGAGGGATGTATGAGATGTATGGAATAGAGAGGGATGTATGAGATGTATGTAATAGAGAGGGATGTATGAGATGTATGTAATAGAGAGGGATGTATGAGATGTATGGAATAGAGAGGGATGTATGAGATGTATGGAATAGAGAGGGATGTATGAGATGTATGGAATATAGAGGGATGTATGGAAAAGAGAGGGATGTATGAGATGTATGTAATAGAGAGGGATGTATGACATGTATGGAACAGAGGGGGATGTATGAGATGTATGTAATAGAGAGGGATGTATGAGATGTATTGTAATATGTATACAACATGTATGCACAAACCCTTGATAGATAGAAAAAGCAATTTCTTCCACTTGCCAGATACTGCGATGTTATTCATATTGGGATGAATCAGATTCAGACCCGCACCCTCCTTCAGATTTTGATTCTCAATTTCACAGGAATGTTTTTTTTTGCATTGCATTTATCAATTTTTGTTGTTATTTTAAAGCATGATATGGTGTATAACTGTTCATACATATTTATAATTTTTTATTTGCGTTCCTCGTCCAACACGTCAACTTCGTATCTGGATGCACTAATGCTGAAAATGAATGTATGAGTTGTGTATTTATCTGTTTTGCTAACAAGACACCTGATCCATTTACTATAATTGCTTCTCCCTCCACTCTCTTTATCAATCGTCACTTGTTTTTTGTCTAATTCAGCAGATGTTTCCTGGTTAATTACCATTACTCAAAGGCATGACAACAGATTATACATTCATTCTCTTTTTGGACTGAGGATTTGAACCAGATTACTGGCCCTACGCTCTTACAATCAAGCCAACCTCATATTCTCTCTCTTTTGTCCCTCTCTCAATTCCATCCCTTCTGTCACTGTTGTCATTAGTCACTCACAGCCCCTTACTCCTTAATATGACTATTCTCACAAAGCTGTCGTTCTGTTCATCTCTCTAACAACTCCTTTTGTTCTATTAGGACAGAAAGTACAGCTCAACTCACTGCGATTAGCATCCGCCTGTACATCAGAACAGGCCTCGTACAGACCGAATAACAATCCATGATTAGTCCTTAGTACGAGTCATTAAACGCACAAATAAATAGGAACAAAAGGCTGCGTGCTGTCGGAGCAGAACATAACAGGTCAGGAACACCGGTTCACAGTCAATTTAATTCCTACAAGTGGGTTGATGTAATGCTGTCTAAATTAAATTGTATTACAATAGTCATCGCTAAGCTGTCTGTGACAGCATCTACTGTTATCTCTGTCACCAATGAAACCATGAAACAGCTGTAATCGCATTGGATGCAGTAGTACAATATGACTGTAGGTCAGAGCCAGGCTAGGGACAATCTATTCTAAGTCTACGTGACGCGAATGTCATGCAGAGAAGCATTGTGTGCATTTCAAGATCGTCTTAGAAAAGCATGTTGTTATTGATTATCCTTGTTTGTGTCCATCTACATTCTGGTTCAATATCCTACTCCTAGAAAAGTGCATAACCTCCCTTGTGAGACTGTATGTATAAAGGGGCGTGAACATGTGTGTTTATTCCAATGCAGATTATTATCACTGTAGCAAATGAATGTACTAAATGAACACAGTGATGTTTTTGGAAACATACACCATTTCAAATGATATGCTTGATAAAGGCGCATGCACCGACTGGGTGGATCTATAAGTGCATCTGGAAAATGACCATTAATGTTGCCAGCCCATTATTATTTGTCATTTATTTGTCTTGTACAGTAATGAGTTGAATGTTGTCCTTGCATTTAAGGAATATTGAACCTGATATACATTTCTTGACCATTTTAAGTACCCATAAATGTGTCCACACACCTACTCTCCCCATAATGTGGCAATATTTGTCATTTCTAAATGTAAATCCATAGCAATTGCATCATCTGAAGTCCAATATGCATTAAGATAAACTAAATAAATTGTATTGGTTAACATACTCAACTATAATCATTGGACATCACTACAATGACAAGCAGGCAATGTGTCTCAGTGTTGACCACGGAGACAAAAGGAAAACATTCCCGCCACAAAAGAAGAGGACATTTTTTTTCCACTTCCCTCATCTGACATCTTTCACATAACATGATTTTCTCGATTCCTTTGCAGCATAACAGCTACTGTAAGTGGCAGGGGCATGGCAGGAAAGCAGTGTTTCAACAGAGTGCCACACCGTTCTGCCACACTATACGAGCACAGGGACAGAATAGCCAATGCACGTACAGACCAAGGCATCTAACTACCCAGACCAAGCCTGGGTATATATAAGCAATAAGGCACAGACGGGCACAGTAATGATTGGCACCGTAATGCCTGGCACAGTAATGCCTGGCACAGTAATGCCTGGCACAGTAATGATTGGCACAGTAATGCCTGACACAGTAATGCCCGACACAGTAATGCCCGACACAGTAATTCCCGACACAGTAATGCCCGACACAGTAATGCCCGACAGAGTAATGCCCGGCACAGTAATGCCTGACACAGTAATGCCTGACACAGTAATGCCTGGCACAGTAATGGCTGACACAGTAATGCCCGACACAGTAATGCCCGACACAGTAATGCCCGACACAGTAATGCCCGACACAGTAATGCCTGGAACAGTAATGCTCGACACAGTAATGCAAAACCCGTCACAGTTACGCCCGACACAGAAATGCCCGACAATGTAAGGCCCGACACAGTAACGCCCGACACAGTAACGCCCGACACAGCACTTGCCTGTGGTATATTTAGCAATTTATCACAAACCAGAATGATGCCTTATTAAACATATAAACCTCAGATGTAAGAACAGGAAAGTGATGTCATATCTGTGGTGTACCGTCTCATGTACCACGGCCGTATGCAAATCAGCATTCAGGATTCAACCACCCAGTTCATAAGAGCATGTGTACCACAGGTATCCAGGTCACAACTGCAGTAGTCGCATTGGTAATTTGGGTTTTGTGTTGTTCGGATATACTGTTACATACTGTACTCTACATATAGTACTGTGACAAGGCACTCAGTGATGTGTGAGTGAAAGAACAGCTCTTAGCGTGGAATATGGGCCATATACCACACCACCCCCTTATTCTTTAAATATAGTTCTCTGTCTCTGTACAACCAGCCCGCCTCCCTCTGTTCTCTCTGCTTTCTTCTTAAATGAAAGAGAAAAGGTAGGGCAAAAAGAAACCGTCGGGTCAACACAACTCCACTCTATCAATTTTAATTCCGTCGATGTAACCCAGTCGATACCGGCTGAGAAAAAAAAACGCAAATTGAAAAGGGGACTAAGAAAAACTGAAACTATTGATTGGCGTGTCAGAGGAGGTTAGGAGGAAGTGATCAGAGGAGTGAGATGGGCTTTGTCAGAGAAGAGCAGAGCACGGGAAGGATGACATTATGAAGACGCATCCCAATGATTTGTTTCCGACTGTGTGTCCAAAACAGTTTGATTCAAAGCCTCGGCTAAGTATATTAGACTCATGTGAAGGGGCCGTGTTAGCATAAAACCATGTGGCGCTTGGCTTTCTTGCGATGATAATATTGTCTTTGAATACTTACAGCCTTATACATTTTTCCCGCCCCAGAACAGCACACCTAATACGTGAACGAATCATTAAGACCAGATAAATCAGGTGAAGGGCTATTAATAAAAGTCTATGCTGTTCAGGGGACTTCATTACTAAAGTTGGAAAACGTTCATGTATGTAATATTTAGTTGTGGTGCCGATATGACACACTCGGACATAACGCGATGCTAAACAAGAGGGCTACTTCTGTTTACCTTAAGCTCCTGTTGAGCTAATTCTAAAACTCCACCGTTCTTTATCTACTTTAAACAACAAGTCATACATTAAGCACTGTTAATCAAAGCAACCTCGTGTCAATAGCATCTTCATTTTCTTCTCATTTTTTCATACAGGTCTCCTCGAAGGGGAATGGAATACACAGCCTGGCATTGACCTGCCGTCAGCCACACACATACACCTGGATACGTTTACAGCCACCGGGTGAAGACAGAACGCGGAGATGGAGAGCTAGAGTGGCAGTGAATTAACAAACAAATTGAATGAATGAAAAGAATATATATATATAAGAATTACCAAATGAACAAGGGATGAACGAATGACACGACGGACGAAAGAATGAGACTAACGAATGAACCTATGAATCGACGAAGGAATGAATCACGATTAGAGCGGGAACAGGGGAGTTGAATTGAAATGAGTTAACAAAAGGCACAGGGTGAGAGAGAACGTGGGAGTGAGTGCTTGAACGTGGGAGTGCGTGAATGACTCTTCCCTGTCACTTATAAGGACAGTAGCAGCTCTGCTTTGCTCCACTAGTTCCAGATCAATCACACGTTAGCTACCAAAGGTGACAGGCAACAGCTAGTGGCTATATGCACATTCTTTATATTCCACTGAGCAACCAGAATGACAACACAGCATGGAGACCAACAAGCACACTGGCTTGTTCGAAGACATATACTGTACACACACAGCACATATACATACATACACACGTGAGGGAAAACATATAAACAGGCCAAAGACAGCCGTCACTTCACCTTATCTCAAGATGATTAGTGAATTAGTTGAATGAAGCCTAGAGATGACCGGAATTGACCAGACTAGTTTAGGCACAGGTGTTAGGTCTAGAGATAGAATTTATCATTTTCTGGGATTATGCTAAAATAGGATTTATTTAACAATGTTAATCCATAGTTACTCGCTCAAAGGTCACCAGTAATGCACACGCCAAGGCTGTGTGTGTGTGTGTGTGCGTGCATGTAAAAAGGGAGACATAGAGAGACAGATGTGTGTTGTGAATGCATTGGGATGTTTGACATATGACAGTGTCATTAAAGAGCAGATTGATATGTCATGAACCCTGGGGGACTTTTTCAAGGGGGAGGGGAAACAACACTACATTTTATAAGGAAAGTGCTTAATTATAGCAGACAGCTGCCTGAACTCAACAACACGCACACACACGTACACACACAAGCGACTGAGCTGGAGGAATGGCTGTGGAGTTAATGCACATGGTGGAGGCTGGTGGGAGGATGGGGCCAGATGAAGCCAGGCAACAGGACACTGGGCAGTGAAGCAATGGTGAAGCAATGTGGCCTTAAATGTGGCTTCTGACTTTGGAGTGTGTAACCCTGACAGAGAGCTGGGAGTGCAGATGTGTGTGTGTATGTGTGTGTTGTTTTAGGCTGCATTTATTTACCTTGACCACTGAAGGAGGTCTGTGTGTGTGTGTGTGTGTGTGTGTGTGTGTGTGTGTGTGTGTGTGTGTGGTGTGTGTGTGTGTGTGTGTGTGTGCGTGCGTGCATGCGTGTGTGCGTGTGTTTGTAGAGGCCAAAAAGACAATACAGTGATTTTACAGATGCACCGCGTCACTGACTTCTACACATCGGTTAAGGACATCTACACACAAACAAATGACTCACTGAGAACAAACTGTAAACACACACGAATACAGAACAATGAGGTCTTGATGGACAGACACACAAGGACACACACATGTTATTTAAGTTATATATATATATCAGGGCTCTCAAGTGTCACGCAATGAGCGTGACAGTCACTCATTTCAGTGTTTTGTTACGCACTCCCGCCACACATTGTATTTCTCACGCGGAAAAAAATATCTATAATATATTTAATTTGCCGCAGCGCCCAACATTTGTCTGGCCGCGCAGCTCTCATTATGGAACCGGCACTAATCAAGCGCGTCTCCCCTGGAGTTCTTCAGTCTAGCCCTACAGTCAATGGTCTAGCCTGACACTTCTCAGCCAATCAAAATAAAAGAAACAGGCTACACAATAGCCAATCAGAAAATAGCACAATTGTATCTAGGTAAGTTTTAACGCAACAACGAATGAAAAAGAAGCATCTCCGGGAATTGTTCACGTGATTCTGGTGCAATCTTCCGAAAGTTTTGTTCACCCACCCAGAGGAAAAACCACTGGAGCTCCGAGCATCACTTTGAGCACGTGAGTACGGTAAGTCATGATCTCCCTTTTTAATGTTACTACAAATACACCTTTTATATGGATTGAGTTGTCTCGCTGATGAAGGAAAATAGGTACAATACATTGTAAAAAGTATATCAGTCACAATATATTCACCCCTGAGACAGCTTCTATCCTGGATGCTGAACTCTACTCAACCATCTCACTCTCCTAAATGCCACACTTGTCACTTTTTAGAATTAATCCTTCACCTAAAATTAATCTTTTTTTATTTTACCTCGACTATTTATGTACTTTTTATTTAAAAAAATCTATAAAGTTGAGATTACTTTGAGCACAACAAATTACCATGACTGATAAATATTATTTAATATGATTATATGACAATAAACTTGAAACATGAAACTGGTATAACCCAGAGAAATACTATAAGATGCCTGTATTTGACTAACTTTCTATATGTCTTCTGTCACACTGTCAGGAGAAAAATTCAATGTGGGTTTCACCACCAGAGCTACGCTCAACAGGCTCCTTGAGGCTGGAGAGGTCACACCACAGAAGGCTCAACAATTCCAGCAAGTAGCACTGGCCTTCTTGGTCGGAGCTGTGGAGTATGCCATGGAGAAACTCCCATTGAAAGATGCTCTCCTGAAGCATGCACGATTTGTTGATGTGCAGCTGAGAGCTGAGTGTGGGGTTGAAGATGCCCTATACTTTGTATACAGGCAAGGGTTTTCACATTATATATTTTTAAGTTTATTGATCATGATCACAAAACAAATATGTCTGTCACTGTATTCTAATCAGTCTTGTACACATGTGGTCTTTTTAAGATTTCAGGAACTCCTTCCTTTTCACGACCCTAAGGAACAAGACCAAGTAAGTGAGGAGTTTATGGAGTACCAACTCATGGACATTGCCATGCCTCAGGACCCAACACTCTTTGACTTTGAGGAGTACTGTGGAAGAATGTCCTCAACAAAGAACAAGGTAAGAAATATTTTGCACACAACTTGCACACATGACTTGCTCAATATTAATTATGATGAAAGGTAACAAAATTGATTAATAGAGGCCCCTGGTTCCTTTTTTTAAAGGTGACTGGCTTGAACCAATTTGGGAGGCTATTAAAGATTGCAGCCTTGGTTTTAGTTCTTCCACATACAAATGCTGATGCTGAGAGGGTATTTTCCATGGTCGGTTTGAACAAAACCTCAACTCGAAACAGCTTATCTATGGATGGGACATCATGAAAATGGCTGGGCTTGAGCCGAACTGCTTCAAATGGGAGCCAACACCACACATGATAAAGGAGTCCAAAAATGCAACAAACATCTACAATAAACAACACCAGTCATAATCTTGCACGCACACACACACAGAAATTGAATAAATACTTTGTATTTGGGTGAACTGTCAGTGCCATGTGCCAAATATTTTCTTCTGCAAGTCTGAGCAATTATTAATAACAACAAAAACACTAATACACTAGAAACACTAATAATAATATAATTTATTAAACACACCCATTCCCTCGAGGGCGGCGGGCGGGGAGCGATATGTCACTCTTGACTGTCTTCAAAACTTGAGAGCCCTGATATATACACACACACACACACACTCCTCTACACCCAGCAGGTCCCTGGGCTTTCTGTATTTCACTGTCAGCATCTAGACAATGACAGCCAGGACATAATGAGACAGGGCAGGGCACTTCACTCACACACACACACACACACACACAGACACACACACACACACATACACATATCCCTAAGTGGAGACAGGGTCCAGGGTCATTTGCTGTAGTTGAGCAGAGTGGCACTAAAAGCCTGCTGGGTAATTGAGAGGCAAGGGGACAGACTGAAGCGCCATTCCTGGCGTGTAGTGTGTATGTGTGTGTGTAGTGTGTATGTGTTTATGTGTAGTGTGTATGTGTGTGTGTTTATGTGTAGTGTGTATGTGTATGTGTTTATGTGTAGTGTGTTTGTGTGTATTGTGTATGTGTGTGTGTAGTGTGTATGTATGTGTGTATGTGTGTATTGTGTATAGTGTGTAGTGTGTATGTGTGTGTGTGTGTGTGTGTGTGTGTGTGTGTGTGTGTGTGTGTGTGTGTGTGTGGGTGGGGGGTTGTACATGTGTGCGTGCCTCCACAATGCTCAGGTTCCACTTATATTGAAGCATGGCTCAAGCGGGTGGCTTTGCAACAGGGGAGCAGACAGCGGGGACCAGTCACAAGGCAAATAAGCTTGATTCAATACAGCTGCCATTAAGCTAAAATATCTCATAGCCACCCACTCGAGAAAACGAAAGACACGAGCGAACAAACCAACGAAAAAACGCTAGCGTTTATTGCATGGCTTTAAAGGCAGCTGTAGTTTGCAGGTAAATGCTAACATATGACCTTGTAATGGCAGTTTAATGCTATTACGGGGTTAAACTCGAGAACAAAGCTAATGACACTAAAGCTGACAGAGTGGAGGAAATGAGAGGAGGGGAGGATAGAGGGATGGCAGAGAGAGAGAGAGAACATGTAACAGAGGGAACGTACCGAAGGACGGAACCTGAGTGTTATACACTGTTTTGGAGTTCACTGTGAACCAACCAGCACGGTCCTTCATGTCCCTATAAGGTAGAAACAAGCCATCAGAGTGAGAAAGAGGAGGGGTAATGAGAGTTAGGATGACACTGTGTATGTGTATGTGTGTGTGTGAGTGTGTGTCTGTGAGTGTGTGTCTGTGTCTGTGCGTGTTCTCTCTGTTGTGCATGCCTGTTTGAGTGATTTTCTGTGTGAGTGTTTGTCTTTCCATGTGATTTCCACCATGTGTGTTTTTGCCTTTGTGTGTGAATTTGTGTGTGTGTGTGTGTAATAAGAGATCTGTTAATTAACTAGCAGCTAGTGCTCCTGGCGCGGTGCGGATCAAAGGGGGTCTGAGGCCAGCGGCCCCCGCTGAGAGAAAGATGAAATACTGCTCCCACTTTAAAGACTTCCTGTCATTAGGACAGGCCGTGTCCCATCTCCCCTCTCCCCTCGCTGCCAGCATGGCCCAACTAGCCCTACTCGCTCTGTTCTCCTCTGTTCTTTTTTCCCCAAACAATCAACACAATGACAGCCCCAAAGCCCCCGCTAACAAAGAACCAGCTATTTACAACACACAGCACGTGACAGAGCCACGCACACTGCAACCAATGGAGAGCGTGTGTGTGTATTGAGATTGATAGAAAGTGGGGACCAGGTTGGTTTTACACTATTCAAGTGAGGACATTCTGAAAAATGTAGGAACTTTTGGTCGGTCCTCACAGGTGCCTTGTACCGTTCGGGTTCGAAATAGTTATAGACATAGAATAAGGCATATAGGTTTAAAGGTTAAGATTAGGCTAGTTAGGGGTTGAGTAAATCTTACATTTAGGATTAGGGGCTGGGATTATTTTTTGTTCTTATGAGGTGCAACATTTCCAGTCGTCATTTTGCATGCAATTCTGTTATGTGCCATTATATGTGTGTGTGTGTGTGTGTGTGTGTAGGTAGGGGAAACAGCTATTGATGGAAAGTGTGTGTGTATGTGTGTGAGGGGGGCCGGTTGGGGGATTTGTAAGACAGAAAAGTCACTTAATCAGTAGTGCTTCCACCTGGTTGCATTACACAATGAAGACTCCGTATCTTAAAAGTCACGAATACACAAACACACACTCACCTAGCCTATAGTCTGCTTTGGCCATCTCTTCACTGACAGAACTGGAAGGGTTAACAAGAGAGACTCAAAGAACAGATCAACATCCTGTCCTCTCCTCCCAACAAGGTATCATGAATTCACTTTAGCATGGCGACGTTTCAATTTAGAAAATAATGTTAAAATTCACTTCAGAATCTCATGTTTTACACAAGTAAAAAAAATACGACATTGAATTTGACCAATAACACGACTTGTCTTCTCTTCCTCTTCGCTGACCAGATGAAACCAGAATAGTATTTGCCAGTCTAGGGGGGTTTAGGATTGGGAATAGTACTGCAATTGTCTAAAGCAAGTATGAGGCAATCACAAATCAACACAAGCTGACAAACGGGAGAATTAAAATGGGAGATATCTCACACAGTTTTGTTTATGCTGATAGAACAGTCAAACTCTTGCATTTGACACCTTCAAGTTGGGACTACCGGTATGTGACTCATTTAGTTTGATATTTTTTTTATTTGAATGCAACATAATGTTAGAGTGGGTATTGAAGGACAAACAGAATAACCATGTAGTAATGTTTCCTTTCATTTTGCAAAGCCTACATGTTATACAGATCAAGTCAATATGTATGTAACAATGGTTGTCCTTGATTGATTAAGCCATTGTATGTCTTTTTGCAATGTTCCTATCAGCGGATATCTCAATAAATGTACAATGTGTCATTGTATTTTCAACACCTCCCCCACCTATATGCAGGTTTTAAAAACATTTTGGTAGACTGGGGACTGCTAGCTAGATAGCAAGCTAGCTTTCAAACTTTGCATTACACGACACAGAATCTACAAATCATTTGAGCCTTGCTTATTTAAAATAACACCTAGAAAATAGCTATTGAGACAAATGGGTGGCTATCTTAATGTATACTGTACTCTTTAGTTATGGCTACTATTGTTAAATGGCAAGTTAAATGTGTCACATCATTGCTAACATTAGTAATTAGTACATTAATTAGATGAGCTATAGTGAAATTTAGGGATGCACGATACAATATGTTGTATCGGAATCGGTCCGATACTGGCCAAGAACACTGGATCAGATGCTGCCCAAAAAATTATATTAATTTGATACTATCCATTAGCCTATAATATGAATGCATTGAACGACATGCCACAAAGAAAGGTGAGTGTCAAGAGACAAGTAACACATGTCAGGTGAACATAGCTAGCTAGAATGTGAGATAAGATGGTTAGTTGTTTAAAAGAGGGGAACAGATGCTGTGCAGTTACTATGTCTATTTACCAGTAGAAACAAAATACATTGGTTATTTTGTCAGAGTTCCCCGCTCTGGACCCGGGTAAGGTCTCCCTCTGGTGGATCTGGAGAGGTTGGCATCTGCACGCACCTGTCACCATTCCCGTAATCACACACCTGCACCAAGTCTTCAATCACCAGGGTATAAGAGGGAGAGCCTGACAACCAGCCGACGTCGGATTGTTACCTAGAGTCACGTATGTCGACCTCGGTCATATAAAGTCTCAGTCAGAAGAATTCTAGTCTTATCGAGAGCTGTTTGTTGTTTTGTGTCGTGTTAGTCCGTGTCCCGTACTTACCTCTTGTCTCGCCTCCTCCGTTACAGTTTGTTCCTGTTCTGTTCCTGCACTCGGAGAATCACTGGACACCCTGCACGTTCTGGGATATCGTCACCTGGGATTCACCTTCATCACCGGCACTCCTCACCCCCGCTCCTGTCTGCTCATCACCATCAGTTGTTTTCCAAATAAAACATCCATTTGTTCACTTGCCATCTGACTGCCGTGTCATCGTTCTGCATTTGGGTTCTTCCTCATCACAACCCTGACAGAACAATCCGACCATACCATGGACCCAGCGAACTTGGACGCGGTACGCCAGGCGATATCATCCCAAGGAGCCATGTTAGGCCAGCACCAGTCCTCGCTTCAAGGAATAGTGGACAACCTGAGATCCCTGTCGGACAGCGTTGCCGCTATTCAGGCGCATCTCAACACACCACCCCAGCCTCCGGCACCCAGCCCGGCTGAACCAGTTTCGGTGGTCATGTCGATTCCCGACCGTGAGCCCCAGGTCCCCATGCCAGACAGATACGACGGACACAGTGGCAGGTGCCGTTCATTTCTGATGCAGGTGGGACTGGTGTTTGAACAACAGCCCCGTTCTTACCCGAGCGAGAGAGCCAGGATTTCTTTTATACTCGGGCTACTACGCGGTGAGGCGTTGGAGTGGGCGTCGGCCGTATGGGAGAAGCAGGGCGCAATCACCCAGTCATGTGAGTTGTTCACCGCAGAGATGCGGAAGATTTTCGATCACCCCGTTCGGGGTAAGGACGCTTCGAAGCGACTATTGTCGATACGCCAAGGTTCACGTAGTGTAGCAGAGTATGGCATCGAGTTCCGTGTTCTGGCTGCGGAGAGTGGCTGGGACGAGGAGGCGCTACAGGGCGTCTTTTACAATGGATTAAATGAGGACATTAAGGACACGCTACTCTCCTATCCGGAGGCACAGGGCTTGGAGGAGTTGATCCGGCTAACCACACGGATTAATAACCGTAGTAGAGAGCGGAGACGTGAACAGGCTTCAGCACCAGGGAGAGCCCCGTGTCCCAGAGTCAACAACCCAGAGGGAATTACTGACCCCGAACCCATGCAATTGGGCCGTTACCAGATCTCGGAGGCGGAGCTTCGGCGCAGACGCACGTCCAACAGCTGTCTGTACTGTGGGAAATCGGGCCATTTTCTATCGTCTTGCCCATTGAAGGGGGAAACGGTTCCGCTCACTAGAAGTAAGGAGGATTCTAGCGAGCGAGTGTCTAGGTCCCTCCTCCCACATATCTCGGACGCCGCTTAGGATTTCTGTTAGAAGGGGCACTACAGTGATGGAGGTGGAGGCACTCATTGACTCGGGGGCTGATGACAATTTTATGGACCACAAGCTGGTAAACCTTTTAGGACTCCGTAGAGTTCCTCTTCAGGAGGTTATTGAAGCTAACTCCCTAGATGGCCGATTATTGGCCAGAATCACGGACAAGACGGAGCCGGTCCAGCTCCAAATTTCGGGTAACCACTTAGAGCAGATCAGTTTCCTTGTTTTTAAGTCTCCTAGAGTACCCGTGGTTCTGGGTTACCCCTGGTTAGCAAAGCACAATCCGACGGTCGACTGGTCCACTAACCGTGTTTTAAGTTGGAGTGATTTCTGTCTGGCTAATTGTCTTCAGTCTGCTCGTCCCCAGGGTGTTCAGCAGGAGAGTTCGGTGCCTGTTCCTGACCTCACTCTTGTACCTCCCGCCTATCACGACCTGGGTGAGGTGTTCAGTAAACAGCGGGCGTTATCTCTACCTCCTCATCGACCATATGACTGTCCCATAGAACTGCTGCCTGGGGTCGCCCTACCCAAGGGCAGACTCTACAACATCTCCAGGCCAGAGCGGGAGGCCATGGAGAACTACATCAAGGATTCATTGGCTGCTGGAATCATCCGTCCCTCGTCTTCTCCGCTGGGCGCAGGGTTCTTTTTTGTAAAGAAGAAGGATGGCACACTCAGGCCGTGCATAGACTATCGGGGGTTGAACAACATCTCGGTCAAGAACAAATACCCTTTACCTCTGATGAACACTGCTTTTGATTCCTTACAGGGCGCTACGGTGTTTACCAAGCTCGATCTACGCAACGCCTACCACCTGGTCCGCATCCGTGAGGGGGATGAATGGCTCACTGGATTCAACACTCCACTGGGTCACTTCGAGTACATGGTAATGCCATTCGGGTTAACAAATGCTCCGGCTGTCTTCCAGTGCCTGGTGAATGACGTGTTACGTGACATGCTGGGTCGCTTTGTTTTTGTCTACCTGGATGACATCCTAGTGTTTTCACAGAATCAGGAGGAACATCAGAGGCACGTCCGCCAGGTTCTACAGCGGCTGCTGGAGAACCGGCTCTTTGTGAAAGCAGAGAAGTGTGAATTTAACACCAGGTGCACAAGCTTTCTAGGCTATATCATCGCCCAGGGAGAGGTGAAGATGGATCCCAAGAAGGTGCAGGCCGTCCAGGAGTGGCCCAGACCCAACTCCCGCAAGGAGCTGCAAAGGTTTCTGGGGTTTGCGAACTTCTATAGACGGTTCATCCGTAATTACAGCCGGATTGCAGCCCCTCTAACAGACCTGACTTCCAGTCTCAGAGCGTTCCGGTGGTCTCCTGGGGCTGAGTCGGCCTTCCAGGAGCTCAGGGAGCGTTTTACATCGGCACCCGTCCTCTCCCAACCAGACCCGTCTCTACAGTTCGTGGTAGAAGTTGACGCGTCGGAGGTCGGAGCCGGGCGGTGCTCTCCCAGAGAACCAAGGAGGACAACAAGCTTCATCCCTGTGCGTTCCTGTCTCACCGACTCTCCCCGGCGGAGAGTAACTATGACATTGGCAATAGGGAGTTGCTTGCGGTGAAGCTGGCCCTGGAGGAGTGGAGGCACTGGTTGGAGGGGGCGGAACAACCGTTTGTGGTGTGGACAGACCATAAGAACCTCGAATACATCCGGACAGCCAAACGGTTAAATTCCCGACAGGCCAGGTGGGCTCTGTTTTTGGACGCTTTGATTTTGTCCTGTCTTACAGACCCGGATCCCAGAATGGGAAGCCTGATGCCTTGTCCAGGGTCTTCTCGAAGGAGGAGACGAGGAAGACGCCAGAGACCATCCTGCCACTGAGACGGGTTGTGGGAGCCCTCCAGTGGGGGATCGAAGGGAAGGTTCGGGCAGCCCTTAGGGGGGACCCGGGCCCAGGTAATGGCCCTCCGGGTAGGCTGTTTGTTCCCGAGGGGACGCGACCGGCAGTGCTGGAGTGGGGCCACTCGTCTAAACTGACCTGTCATCCTGGAGTGGCACGTACCATGTCCTTTCTGCGCCGTCGATTCTGGTGGCCGGCCATGGGTGAGGACACCCGGGCATACGTGGCGGCCTGTCCAGTGTGTGCGCAAAACAAGGGCTCAAACCGGCCCAGCGTGGGACTATTGAGGCCATTGCCAATCCCTCATCGTCCCTGGTCCCATCTGGCCATGGATTTCGTCACCGGACTTCCCGTGTCTGGAGGTAACACGGTGGTACTAACGGTAGTGGACCGGTTCAGCAAGTTTGCTCATTTCCTGCCGTTGCCCAAGCTCCCGTCGGCCAAGGAGACAGCGGAAATTATGGTAAGGGAGATATTCCGCATTCATGGTCTTCCTGTTGACATTGTCTCTGACCGTGGTCCTCAGTTTGCCTCAGCCTTGTGGAGGGCTTTCTGCACCGCCGTTGGAGCTACGGCCAGCCTCTCTTCCGGGTTCCATCCTCAGACTAACGGTCAGGCTGAGAGGGCCAACCAAAAGATGGAGTCGACCCTACGATGCCTGGCTTCCTCTAACCCCACGACCTGGTCTGAGCAGATCCCATGGGTGGAGTACGCGCACAATACGCTCCCCACTACAGCGACCGGTATGTCCCCCTTCCAGTGTGTTTACGGCTATCAGCCTCCACTATTCCCATCACAGGAGAAGGACCTGGCCGTACCATCGATACAGCAGCAGTTTCGCCGATGCCACCGGACATGGCATCGCGCCCGGATATCTCTGCTGAGAGCCTCAAATCAGTACCAGCAACAGGCTAACCGCCGACGCACTCCAGCACCATCCTACTCAGTGGGAGACAAGGTATGGCTGTCAACCAGGGACCTCCCCCTCCGCACCGAGTCCAGGAAACTGTCACCCAAGTTCATCGGTCCCTTCCCAATCCAACGTGTCATCAACCCCACTGTGGTCCGCCTCAAGCTCCCTCGGTCTCTTCGTGTACACCCATCATTCCATGTGTCCTGCATTAAACCTGTGTCCTTTTGTCGCCTCCTTCCCCCACCTCCTCGGCCGCCTCCCGTATGATTGATGGGGCCCCGGCCTTCACGGTAAAGAAGATTATGGACTCTCGGAGCAGAGGGCGGGGTTACCAGTTTTTGGTAGACTGGGAGGGTTACGGTCCGGAGGAGAGGTGTTGGGTTTCCCGGCGTCTGATTCTGGATCCCAGCCTGATCCAGGACTTCTATCGGCGGAAGCCAGGAGCCCCAGGTGGACCGCCTGGTGGCGGTCGTGGGGACGGGGTACTGTCAGAGTTCCCCGCTCTGGACCCGGGTAAGGTCTCCCTCTGGTGGATCTGGAGAGGTTGGCATCTGCACGCACCTGTCACCATTCCCGTAATCACACACCTGCACCAAGTCTTCAATCACCAGGGTATAAGAGGGAGAGCCTGACAACCAGCCGACGTCGGATTGTTACCTAGAGTCACGTATGTCGACCTCGGTCATATAAAGTCTCAGTCAGAAGAATTCTAGTCTTATCGAGAGCTGTTTGTTGTTTTGTGTCGTGTTAGTCCGTGTCCCGTACTTACCTCTTGTCTCGCCTCCTCCGTTACAGTTTGTTCCTGTTCTGTTCCTGCACTCGGAGAATCACTGGACACCCTGCACGTTCTGGGATATCGTCACCTGGGATTCACCTTCATCACCGGCACTCCTCACCCCCGCTCCTGTCTGCTCATCACCATCAGTTGTTTTCCAAATAAAACATCCATTTGTTCACTTGCCATCTGACTGCCGTGTCATCGTTCTGCATTTGGGTTCTTCCTCATCACAACCCTGACATATTTATTTCATTTTGTCTTTTGAGTTGGAATTTTGAACCTCAAAGCTTGCCGTAGTCTAAGTTGTTTACTAGCTTACTAAGTTTTCTTTGTCAAACTATGCAAGCTATACTATAAAGATTGTAAAAGCGTACTTATAAATATGATTTTTGACAATATTAAATAAATGTATGTAATATCGATGTATAGTTTTGAGTTAAATAATGTAGTAATTCCAGGGCTGGTTTTAATGTAATTGTGTCTTAAAATAATTGAACTACCGAAATTGCTAACATACACATTGACGCAGTAAACATACCATTAATAATGTCACCACTAGTGTCTGCATTTGTACTGCATCAACAATCATCATATACTGTAATCAATCACTTCAAGGCAATGAACATTCATTATGACAAACTCATGCTAGCCTTGTGTTTGCGTTCTTCATTACAAGTATGTAGTGAATGTTTACTCTATAATGCGAGACAAATTCACGCTGATGTTGCTAACCGCTTTCTGAAGTGGCTGTTTGTCAGGGCATACATTGGCGTTTCAGGGATCTGGACAAACGTCTATAATTCAAGTGGTTTTGTAGTGACTTGTCTGCTCCTCTCCCTCTCATCCTTCTCTCAAACCCTCAGCATCAATAACACCAGATTCAGTCTGTCCTTGTGCATGTTACATGGTGACAGTAAGGCATGCTCTGAGGCAGAGAAGCATATCAATTATTTAAAAACACTATCTTGTCCTTCAAATCCTTCCTATGTTTTCTCATTGAACTCCAGTTCTTGTATTACATACACGCTGTTCCACACTGTTAGATGTTAAACACCCTGAATAATTCTGTTCCATGCCTGTCTGTACTCATAATTCACTCACTCACACAAACACACACACACACACACACACTTCCAATTTCTAACACTGCTGCTGCAGGCCTCTGAAGTGTGCTTGGATGAACATGTGAAGGGCGAGAGAGGGCGTTAAAACAAAAGGAGAGAAGACAATCGTCAACACGGCTCCTCACAAGCGTATGAGTGCTAATTCATTTGATTATCCATGACTTCATAACTTCACTCTCTTCCACACACTCTCTCTCTCAGCCTCTCCCTCTCTACTTCCGCTTGTTCTTCCTCTTCTCCCCGTCTCTAGCCATTTCCTCTCTCTCTCAGTTTCTCTCCCTTTCCAGCATTGGCAGTTGGCAATGGCTAGCAGTGTCTTCACCAGCGAGCTGACACAACTTGACAGGAGCCCGTCCTAGAGGACTGGATGCTTTGGCATCGCCCTCAACTACAAGAGCTCAATGATTAGCGCAGTTAGATGCAGCACACACTGTTTCTGAACGGCTCACTTCCTTCTCTCTCCAATCCTCTCTCTTCTCACTCCTCCTTCTATCTTTTGCTTTGCATAAGTCTTGCCTTTGCAAGACTTGTTCTTTTCTCTTATTGTACAGCGTCCTCCCACCCTCCACCCTTCAACTTTGAACCCTACCCTGTTCTCAATTGGCGATAATGTATGTCATTGATAACATTGATAACAACAATTGGATAAAATGACACTGGTCAGAAACAGAGAATTGAAGAGAGCAGTCTATAAGGCCAGAGAAGGGATAATAAAGACCAGGAAATATTCTGTACAGAGCAATGATGTAAGACACCTCTCAATGTGTTCCTTCATCTCTGGAAATATTAGAAAAATACTGTGTGTCTTTATCCTTTCTGAGTAGCTGGCATTTTTTTTTTAACTATTACACATTATACAACACACATATATCCAAGAATTATTATGTATAAAATCATGTCCCTAAATGTTTAAAGCATATCTAGCTATGAATATATTTTTAGCAAAAGTTAGGAGATCAGAGTACAGCCACTAAAGGTTGTAATAACTATTTTACTCATGTTTAACACTCATGTTTATCCTCTCTCCCTCCTCCCACTTAATTTCTCACCCCTTCTTATCCCTTCTTCTCACTCTCATTCCCCACTTTCGGTCTCCCTTCCTGTCTCTCATCCCTCATTCCAGATCAATGCTCCCAGAAAGAACTTGATCTAGCACCCTGGGTCTCTGACGTTCCTGTGTGAACCCTGGACAATACATCTATCTCTACAGGGACCTGAAAGAGAGTTCATTACTGGAGAAAGACTCATATATTTTCTCTAGGACATAAAAGACCATTGTGACTACTCTGTTGTGTTCTCACCCTACACAAAACGTGTCAGACCCCACAAAAGAATTCTGATCATCACAAGAAACGGAAGATCATCTGGGCAAAAGAAACGTGAGGGAGCGAGAAAATGAAAAGAAAAAATGTCTAGGTTAGCAACGTGCAGAAGGGAATTTGATGAAACAAGATGAACCCAATACAGAAAAATGGATGATGAATTGATAATTCTATAGGTTGATAAAGCTGTAGCCAGCCTTGAGAAATTTCACTCACATACAGACAACAAAGACCTATTTTACTGGACGGCAAACCAACACATCAATTTGAAAAACCCTACACCTAAACTCTAAATGCAGTTTATCGTCATGAGAACTGGTGAAACGATTCCTGTTTTATTATCTGTGTCACAACTCTTCAGGTGCAGTTGGGTGAAATGTCTGGTTGAATTTTCTATTTTGTAGGTGCTGATGTGTGTCTTATGTTGTGTTTGTATTGGTGCTGTCATGTGTATGTGTTGTTTTGGATGTCCTGCTGCACATCAAATTTCCTTTTCGAAGGATGAATAAAGTGGAACTAGCAGTGCAGGAAAGAACCAAGGTCAGGAAAGAATCAGGGGCAAGGAAGAACCAGACACAAGGAAAAACCAGGCGTAGGGAAGAACCAGGCGTAGGGAAGAAACAGGCGCAGGGAAAAACCAGGCGCAAGGAAGAACCAGGCTCAGGGAAGAACCAGGCACAGGGAAGAACCAGGCGCAAGGAAGAACCAGGCGCAGAAAAGAACCAGGCACAGGGGAAAAACCAGGCGCAAGGAAGAACCAGGAGCAGGGAAGAACCAGGCGCAGGGAAGAACCAGGAGCAGGGAAGAAACAGGCACAAGGAAGAACCAGGCGCAGAAAAGAACCAGGCACAGGGGAAAAACCAGGCACAAGGAAGAACCAGACGCAGGGAAAAACCAGGCGCAAGGAAGAACCAGGCGCAGAGTCAAATAATCACATTTATATAGAACAAACCCAACAAACGGTACAAAACTACACACTGTTATATAGAAAATAACGTGTGCTTACATAAAGCAAAGACTAAGCGATCAATAACATTGATATCAACTACACTCACCCCAACTTAGAATGTGACACAAATAATGCTAAGCAAACTGCCAAACTACCCAGGGAACTTAAATAACCCAACACATTGCTAACTCACCCCAGCTGTGCACAACAAAAATAACTCACCAGAAACAAGACCTGCACCCTACTAAAAAACCCAAGTGGGAACAAAAGGTTCCCAGTCGTGACAATTCCTCTGGGATTGTTCATTTTCGCCATGCAATAAAAATCTATACATGAACACTTACTTACAGACAGGGAGTATATGAGCCTAGTCAGTTTCACATAGACCATGGAAGATATTGTTCAGACAAGATATGGTAGGGTCGGTGTATTCTAAATAGCATCCTAATCCCTATCTAGTGCATTACTTTTTACCAGGCCCGATAGTGCGCAGAGCCCATTCATGTTGCATACATTGAAACGTATTGAAAACTGGATCTCTATCTCACAGGGACTTTTCACTATCAAATATGATCCTTTTCCTTTTATCAGATAGTAATTATTTTCACCAGAAAAAGAAGAGAAAAACATATCACAGTTAGTTCTATCCTGAACGAAAGCCAAGAGTTGGCGATGACCTTGGTAAAGATGATGCCATGACAATGCCCTATCCCTTACAAGTTATTCCTTTCTTGAACGAGCGCAGGCATTGTTTAGTGCCTTTCTATTGCTCAGAAATACCTCTCATGTCCGCCCGCTCCTCGCGATCAGAACAAGGCAGTTGGCCGTGACAGCAGAAATCGGTAAAAATTACAAAGATTTGAGCTAAGGAGACAAGCACTTTTTACCAGTTTGTGACAATGCTTTGTGGCAAGGCCTTTGTCAAACAACATTGGTTAAAGAGGAGGGATGTGATAGTGAGGACAGAACATGGCTGAAAAGACAGGAGCAAGGAAACTGATACAAAAGCAATACCAGTCAAAGTTGGCACAATAACCACAGGCCATTTTAAAAAGAAAAAGTCTCCATCTACATGTTAAGATGAACACGGACATGAACAAGTGAGATTTGGTAGGGGGGATGACAAAACTTTAGAAGCAATTGAAGTCCATGTAATGAAAATTCAAGACAAGATGATCTCGTTCAACCGGCTTATACGTCTTGTCACATTATCAAGCTACAGTTCTTGATTTGTTTTGAGCCTCCGAACAAGAGATTCCGTCTTTGAGTCTTAACCGCTTGTCATAGTGGGAGGGTGGAAACTCTCGGATCCTAGACAAAACCGGTCAGGGTAACGCCCCCACCCCCCTTGAGCTGAACAGAGTCAAATAATACGTCCCAAACTGTGCCTTATTAACATCATAGTACACTTCCCTTGGCCGGGACCTACAGAGATCTGGTTAAAAGCAGAGCACTAGACAGGGATCCATTTGGGAAGCGTTCAGATTCAAACAGTGTATTAGCTGTGTAGTAGAGATTACATGGTACTTATCGACCCGGCACGGCCACAAATGAACACAGGGAAATACAAGTGAAGTGCTTCACTTGACTGGTGAAGTTGAACTGCTTCCATCTGATTTCCTCAGTTTTATTACTGAGCCTGTGTCAACAAGTTTCATTCTCTCATTTAAATTGTTCATATCCATTTGGGTTGAGGTTTGACTTTGCTGCACAAGATTTTTCTGCATACGAGCCAAACGTCCGTGTAAATTGGAACCACATAACATACTGAACGTTGCTTTTTTTGTTGAGCTGAAGCCATTTCAAATATTTTTACAGTCAGGCTTATCGTCAGAGACATAGATGAACCATAGCGGGAAAAAACATTTTATTCACATTTTCTGTATTTAATATATGTCCAGACATATTTGAGGAGTCTGATCAAAGGGCACGAGGAGTCAGATGTTTGGATCCAGTCAACATCTCTTCAAAATGACAAAGAATACCCTTGTTGTAGAACAAGGCTGTGAATCTAGATTCTATCATAGAGTTGTAGGTCTGTATGGGTTCTTATCTGGATTCTGCAGAGGGTCTTTTAAATTTCTTACTGGATCAAGGAACACTTGTTGGTATGTTAGAATAGAATTGTGGAGCACCTGAGCTTGGTACGATAAGAGATGAGGTGGGCACACCTACGTAGTGACTAAACCAGATGGAGAAAGTGATTTTTTTTTTAAAGATACGTTTTTGGAAGGAAAAACAACAACATGTCTGATTTCTGTGCGTAGATAGCAGAGGAACAAGCAACATGTGCTTTGAGGGAGGTTCACCGATTTAATTACCAGCCATTCTCATTGCATCTGTCTCATGGTAACTGCCTGGTGACAAGCCAAGCAAAGATATTCAAAAACAGACAGACTTAATTATGATATACCTCTTTCTGTAGCGCTTTTTCTCTCTCTCTCAATCTCTAATAAATCTCTCTCTCTGTGTCTCACCTCAAATACTTTTATAAGACTTTATTGGCATGGGAAACATGTTTTTACATTTCCAAAGTGGAAAGTAAGCAAGACATTCAACAAAGAAGTAACAATATATATATATATTTTAAATCAACATTACACACACATGTTTTAAAGGTATGACGACATGTAAATAGGTGTCTCTCTATGGTGTGAAACATTTGGCCGAATGTTAGAAGGTGCAGCTCAGTTTCCAACTCATTATTTGGATATGTCTACACATCCTTATTACCTGTATCAATACCAAGGCAATGCTCTTTTTTCATTTCATTATTACAGCCTTTATTTATTAATATCTTTAAAGAATTTTTGAGTGATCGCCATTTTGCTCCCTATTAGGTTCAGTTGCCTCCTTCACTCTCACAACACGGCAACTAAGATGCATTAAAGTGACATGATATTGTCGACCCATGATACAGTTTTTACCTGCTACGGACCTGCCGCTAAATGGTGTGTGTGTGATCTGGTCAACATTGATTGTGCACGGCTATTTCAGTTCCATTGCCAACATTTATCTATTTAGGTAGCCGGGTAACCACTCATTTCTCAGTGTCAGTGATCCTGGTGGAATAAGAGGAATGTTAGTTAAAGAGCCTGGCAACTCGGCTATTCAAGAGATAGCAGAGATCAGAAGGCCTGCGTGGTCATTTACCACACAGCATGGCAGACAGTTTGCCTTCCATTTTGGTTGAATGCACAGACGTTGAGCAGACATTGCACAGCCGTTGCGTGGACGTCGCAGCCTCGGGTCGCTCTTGCGTTGTTAAACAGTGTGATCACTGGAGGCCTGTTTTCACTCCCCTCTCTCTCTCTCTCTCTCTCTCTCGCTCTGTGGCTTCCTCTCTCTATTGCTCACTGTCTCTCTCCCTCTCTTGATGAGTTCCTTGATTTCTCTTCCTCTTTCTCTGACCCCTCTGTTTCTCTCACTCTCGACTCTCGCTTTCTTCCCTCGCACATGCATTTCTCATTTCTCTCTTTTGTTCTTGCTCCACCTGCTCTCCTACTTTGCCTTTCTTGATATTGCTCCTTCCATCTCGCTATTTTCTCCCTCTTCCTCTATCTAACTGTTCATCAGCTGTTGATCATTTTCACACAGGGTTGGCTCTCAACTGACCTGGTGATATAGCGGTCAACCCAAACAGCTGACCCCACCCCCAAACATTTTCTTTTAGGCATGCGCTGCTCAGTTCAACAACCTCTGCTTGTTCTCATGACAGTGATAACTAGCTGTAATACACACTTCACAATACTCTATTTTAGTCATATGTAACTTCCACACGAGCACTTCAAGCACACTGCTGTAAGGTGAAAAGTTCCAGATGAGCCCCAAACGCGCACTGCTATAGAAGGTTAGTGGAGTTCATGCATAGAGATGTATAGATGGTTTATTAGAGCGGGCTCCTCTCGTGCCTTCTGATTCAATGCTCACTTTGTGTGCCTCAAATCGCCACCATAACATTACCTGTCAGAATCGCCGTACTTGCTCACAGGGCTTCACACCAATGTGCAAACAAATTCAAAAACAAAGACTACGACAAGTTCATTATCCCCCTCATCACGTCAATGGACACACACACACACACACACACACACACACAAAACAAACACAAACGCTAGAAAAACACAAACGCAATGAGAAAGCAGGGTGCGGGCCAGGTTTGTGCAGCCAGTTGGGCAGTCAGTCAGCGAGTCCTGGCTTCAGCCGAATTCCCCCGTCTCCGTGCCCACTCCAGGGAGAAACTGCTAGAGGAGGATCCAGGAGGCCCATCAAAGGTCCATCCACAGCGGACCTCATTACGGCTCAAACCGGCGCAGTCGCTCTCACCGCTCCCGCTCTCTGCCCAACCTCCATCCGTCCCACCGACCGACCGAACCCATGAACGGTGAGCGCTTTGCTCCCCCCACCCCTCTTAGAAAGGCACGTCAGATGTAAACAAAGCCCTGTGCCAGCCTTTAATTAAATGGATGAGCTGTATTAACATAACCTGAAAGCCACGGCCAATTCTAAAACCCCAGACCCCCATTCCCCCCAACCCCCTATTTTGTTGTTATGATCCAACCAGCGAGCGCCAATAGTGGGCAGTATAATTACCATTAGGACCCAGAGCTTCAAGCTTTGATATGATAACGAGGTCTGAGCCCCTCCCACCCAGCCCCACTTCCACCCTCCTCCAAACGTTCTTGCGCACAAATTCTCAAAACATGGTATTCGACACCTGAGGTTGGGGGGGGAGTTCACGGAGTCGGATGGCTGAGGTGCGACACAAAAGCGAACGGCGAGCGACGGCAAGGGGTGAAGGGATGTACGTGGAAGTGCCAGATGTACAGGTCAGATGAGAAAGTGACCGAAAAAGAAAGACAGAGAAAGAGTGAAAGAGACAGAGGGAGGAGACAGAGAAGAAAGATGGAGATTGAGGGGGTAAACGTGCCAGGCCAATCTGTCAGATACAGTAAACCTTGCTATTGTCATATGCTAGCTGCATGACTTGCGGCTCTGCTTTAATTATTAATTGCGCTCGTCAACCTAATTCCTCTTTAGCATCCCTGTCTCCCTGTAATTGGACAGAGAGGCTCTGCTGACTGCATTGTTGTACGGACACTCTCCTCCCTATCTCCCTCTCTCTCCCCTTCTCCCCCCTCTCTTTATCACTCCCTCTCTTTCAAAAAGGCTCCCTCTTTCTCTCTCTGTCACCCCCCTCTCCCACCCTTCAGTGTCTCTCCCTCCCTCTCTCAGTATCTCTCCCTCCCTCTCTCTGTCTCTCCCTCCCTCTCAGTGTCTCTCCCTCCCTCTCAGTGTCTCTCCCGCACTCTCAGTGTCTCTTCCTCCCTCTCTCAGTGTCTCTCCCTCTCTCTCTGTGTCTCTCCCGCCCTCTCAGTGTCTCTCCCTCTCTCCCTCCCTCTCTCAGTGTCTCTCCCTCTCAGTGTCTCTCCCTCCCTCTCAGTAGCTCTCCCACCCTCTCAGTGTCTCTCCCTCCCTCTCTCTGTGTCTCTCCCTCCCTCTCAGTATCTCTCCCTCCCTCTCAGTGTCTCTCCCTCCCTCTCAGTGTCTCTCCCTCCCTCTCAGTATCTCTCCCTCCCTCTCAGTGTCTCTCCCTACCTCTCAGTGTCTCTCCCTCCCTCTCAGTATCTCTCCCTCCCTCTCAGTGTCTCTCCCTCCCTCTCAGTGTCTCTCCCTCCCTCTCAGTGTCTCTCCCTCCCTCTCAGTGTCTCTCCCTCTCTCTCTGTGTCTCTCCCTCCCTCTCTCAGTGTCTCTCCCTCCCTCTCAGTGTCTCTCCCTCCCTCTCAGTGTCTCTCCCTCTCTCTCTGTGTCTCTCCCTCCCTCTCTCATTGTCTCTCCCTCCCTCCCTCTCAGTGTCTCTCCCTCCCTCTCAGTGTCTCTCCCTCCCTCTTAGTGTCTCTCCCTCCCTCTCAGTGTCTCTCCCTCCCTCTCAGTGTCTCTCCCTCCCTCTCTCAGCGTCTCTCCCTTCCTCTCAGTATCTCTCCCTCCCTCTCAGTGTCTCTCCCTCCCTCTCAGTGTCTCTCCCTCCCTCTCAGTGTCTCTCCCTCCCTCTCAGTGTCTCTCCCTCCCTCTCTCAGTGTCTCTCCCTTCCTCTCAGTGTCTCTCCCTCCCTCTCAGTGTCTCTCCCTTCCTCTCAGTGTCTCTCCCTCCCTCTCAGTGTCTCTCCCTCCCTCTCTCAGTGTCTCTCCCTCCTCCACTCTCTGTGTGATTCTCACTTTCTCACCAGTTTCAACTCCCTGCTCCACCAGACTCTCCCTTCAGGCCAGAGCTGCTCTCATCTACGCAGCATCCTGTCTCCTCCCTCCTCCTCTCTGTTAAGCGAGTGACGAGACAGAGTGAGTGAAGGTTCAAATGTCAACACAACAACACATTGCATGGTCATTTATCTATTAAACAGTAGACGTTGCACTCGCTTTATATAATGTTGTATGTGATCGCTGCCAATGTATTTGGATTGTAGTCTGTTTGCATGTTTGTCAGTGTTTTGTCTTCCTGGAGGTCAGTAGAGGTGCATGGTTGATCAGGGGCGGGTCTGTCCTCTCTCCCCAGCTCCGTAGCTCCCCTGTGGGGGAGAGGAGCAGAGGGAGCCCTGGCCGATCAGAGGGGAGTCCAGATGGATCCATGCAGTACCCCATACACACACAAACACACACTCGCACACACACACACACTCTCATGTCATATGTTATCCCATCTGCACTGTCACCAAGCTGCCTGTAACCCCCAGGCCGTGCGGGGGAATGAGACACACACACACACACACAGCCTGGGTGTTTTTTGTGTCCGTGTGGAATTGGAGGTGATAATGACTGCAGTCTCTCCTATCTGCATGGTTGGACACGCACACCCAAATGAGCCAATGGAGCTGCACACCCATCCACACACACACACACACACACACACACACACACAATAAAACAACAACAACACATTCTGTTTTTATGTGAATAGGTAGGCCTTCACTCAATAGGATAATGTAATGAGTTGTACAAATGGCAATGGACATCTCATCTAGGCCTGTGTGGAACCGATAGAAATCTCTGCACTGTTTTGGATTGTGACACTAAATGGAAAGTGAAATCCCAAATAAGACATGTCACATTCGGTTTGCGCTAACGCAACCCCCCCCCCGCCACCCCCACCCCCACACACACACACACAATTTCATTATACATTGGCACTTGTACGATATGAACTCATGCAACCATCCCAGCAGAGACTGTTATATCTGCATGTTGACTTAATGGTTTTCGGTCCCATTACAAATCACAGAGCGATTAATTGGAGTGTGTGTGGCACGGGGGTCCCAGCTCATCGTGCACATAGACAGCCAGTGAGAGACTGGGAGAGACGAGACGACGTGGGGAATGTGGAAACAGTTATCACACAAGACTCGCGCGTTTCAATGGTTGCATTGATGGAACTAACAAACGCATGTATGTTGTACTATAACATGTTTACAATCATGACTAAGAATTACAACAAGTTTCGTTTGAATCCAAATGTCATATTAGCTTGTTGAGTGGAAGACAGTTGTTTCTCTTGGGACAGATAACCACAGGTAATTAATTAAACACAACAGAGAGTATCAGGTATATTGGGAGGCCGTTTGTTGTTAGCACCTCCAGAGAGTTCCAGAAAAACGAATCGGATGCAGTGTAACAATTCCTCCCTTGAATGCTCGCATTTTGTTTGTGTTTAATGATCTTAATTGGTTTTAACCTCAATCAGTAAAAGAGGTTGAGGAGAGTCAAACAACCTGGTTTTATATTTCCTTGTTTTCCACTTTCAGGTCAAGGAGAGAGAGACGCAGAGGAATAGTTTTTCTCTGAAAACACTGTGTGTATAGTACAATACCGCATACACACACATTTACAAACACAGGCTTGCTCACACACACACACACACACACACACACACACACACACACACACACACACACACACACACACACACACACACACACACACTGACGAGGGGGAAAAGGGGAGGGACAGACTGAGAGCTTTTTCTCACCTGAGAACAAAGCAGAAATCAGGTAATGTTTATTTATGAACACTTCTGAAAAACGTGTCTCGCCCTGAGCGGCAAAGGTGTTCTTGAACATCGCCCCATTATAACCGCAGGGCGTGGCCTCATTGATGTTTCATTGATGTGCGTTTCATGGCGCTTAGACAACGCTCCTGAGATGGTTTGATCAGACAATCACCTGCGCTTTAGGGTAAAATACATTGATGTTTTATCAGTTTGTTCTACGCGCTCGTGTGCGTCTGGGATCCGCGCGTGTCCTGCTGCTTTGATAGGAACCCTGTACATTATTGATGTCTGATGGATGGCTCTCCTGCTCTATGTAGTCAGGTGGTCTCCAGGGTGTTGCCTGTGTCAAGTATGGCTTTTCTGCTGCTGTAAGCAACGCTAACTAACAGACTGCAGGTAATTAAGCACAGCGTTTCCCCAATACGTCGCTCACAATTAGATTACTGAAGGAGACATGACCGTGGCCTCCGTCACTAGGAATACTCATACTGGGAATACTATGGACATATTGGCCATGTTGGGATTCACACACACACACACACACACACATTAGGGAATACAATCAACATATCTGGCAACTATGAGGAGCTCACACACACAGGAGACTATAAGGAACGCAGACACACAAACACACACACAGGGGACTACGAAGTATACCGCCAGGACAATCTGTCACCCAGTGAGTGTGTGACAGATGATGTGGTCCCACTGTAGCTTAGAGAGACAGAGAGAGACAGAGAGATAGAGAGGGAGAGAAGAGAGAGAGACAGAGAGAGACAGAGAGATAGAGAAGGAGAGAGAGACAGAGAGAGAGAGAGAGACAGAGAGAGACAGAGAGAGAGAGAGAGAGAGAGAGAGAGAGAGAGAGAGAGAGACAGAGAGAGACAGAGAGAGAGAGAGAGAGAGAGAGAGAGAGAGAAGAGAGAGAGACAGAGAGATAGAGAGGGAGAGAGAGAGAGACAGAGAGAGAGAGAGAGAGAGAGAGAGAGAAGAGAGAGGGAGAGAGAGAGAGACAGAGAGAGACAGAGAGAGAGAGAGAGAGAAGAGAGAGAGACAGAGAGAGAGATACAGAGAGAGAGAGACAGAGAGAGACAGAGGGAGAGAGAGAGAGAGAGAAGAGAGAGAGACAGAGAGAGAGACAGAGGGAGAGAGATGGAGAGAGACAGCTGGAAAGAGACAGAGGAAGAGGGAGAGAAACAGAGAGACAGAGAGAGAGAAAGATGGAGAAAAACATGAGAAATAGAGAGTGGGAGAGAGTGCAAGAGGGAAGATGAATGATAAAGAGAGCGTGGGACAGAAGGAGAATGAGAGTGTGTGTGTGTGTGTGTGTGTGTGTGTGTGTGTGTGTGTGTGTGTGTGTGTGCGCAAACAGAAAATGGCATAGAAATACAATTGTAATAACGCTGTCATTATAGATTCACTGCGTGACCATTTCATCACTGTTCACAAAAAGCCAGTATTATATATGATATTATTATATATGATATATGTACTGTATATTACTGTCCGGGGCAAACGATTCCCTACAGGGTAAACACCTTCGGACCAGTAGACTATGGTGCCGAAAAACAGTGCACTGTTCATAGAGTCCAGGCACAAAAAAACATGCGACAAGTCAGGTATTCCACAGTACGTTATACCAGAACCCTGAGTTAAAAGCCTCCGGTCTCGCTGGCCCAGCCCGCTGTTTACAATCAGAGCAACAGTCACTCGTTGGTAACTCGTCATGTACTTATACTGAGAGCACGGCAATACACACTTTGATAGCAGCCACTATACATCTGACGAGCTGTATACAAATTGAATGGTTGTGCGTGTGTGCGTGTGTGTGTATGGTTTACACAGGATTCTGGGCCGGACGTTCATTCATCTGGTAAGCTCAAACACTGTACTCACAGTCACCATCAGCGCTCGATCTGTTTATATCATAAGCTGCTGGACGAAAACACATGCGTGCACACACAAACACACAGACACACACACACACACACAGAATCATAAGTAGGCCAGACGGTAAAGTTCTTAAGTCTAGTTCTGTCCACCCGTTATTTTGATGCTCACCATGTACAAACACACACACGTATAAACACACAGCACAGACACGTGCACTCACACACACACACACACACAGACAGACACGTGCACAAACACACCACAAACACACTCATAATATGGAAAGAGGATGTTTGTGGTCAAGAGGGTCACCAGTGCTACAATAACTCTGGAGGTCAACTACTTCCTACTCCACAGGCACCATTTCCTATGACCAAGGAAACTGCAGCTAATGTTTTTGACCGCTCCCCTCTAAATATTGGAGACACTGACTGTGAAAAAACAGGAGGTCATAATTGAAGACTCCCACGGAGAACATGGTCCAAATAACCATACTAAGGAGGTACATATCAATCCGGTGACCTTTCAACCGAACACGGTGACACTTCACCACATTATACCGTGAAGCATTCTGTTAAACCTCATCGGCCACTCTATCAGGGTCTCCGTGATGTTTGCTGGAAAGAGAGAGAGACGAAAAGACGGAGAGACAAAGAGAGAAAGACAGAGACAGAGAACAGCTAACCCATATGTCAGACAATATCATGCCCTGTGAGGCGTACCACCCTAGTGGATCTGACAGGAAAAACAATCTGATTTGGGGACAGAGCTTTCCGGCTGGCCGCGTTGGCAGCTGAAGAGACAGCAGTGACACGCCATGGAGGTTATGTGTGTGCGTGTGTTTGTGGGTGTGATTGTGTGTACAGTCTGTTCTCTGAAGACCAATGGTCAGGGCAGAGCTCTCCGCTTGCCATGTATTGTTGCTTTCCCCTTCTCCAACACACAAATACCCCTCTGCCCTCACCATATGGCTCAAGATGGTTCCTGTCTCCACTCCACTGTCCTCATAGTCCTGTAAGTACTGTCCCTCTCCACAGTCCTCATAGTCCTGTAAGTACTGTCCCTCTCCACAGTCCTCATAGTCCTGTAAGTACTGCCCCTCTCTATGGTCCTCATAGTCCTGTAAGTACTGTCCCTCTCCACAGTCCTCATAGTCCTGTAAGTACTGTCCCTCTCCACGGTCCTCATTGTCCTGTAAGTACTGTCCCTCTCTATGGTCCTCATAGTCCTGTAAGAACTGTCCCTCTCCACGGTCCTCATAGTGCTGTAAGTACTGTCCCTCTCTATGGTCCTCATAGTCCTGTAAGTACAGTCCCTCTCCACGGTCCTCATAGTCCTGTAAGTACTGTCCCTCTCCACGGTCCTCATTGTCCTGTAAGTACAGTCCCTCTCCACTGTCCTCATAGTCCTGTAAGTACTGTCCCTCTCTATGGTCCTCATAGTCCTGTAAGAACTGTCCCTCTCCACGGTCCTCATAGTCCTGTAAGTACTGTCCCTCTCTATGGTCCTCATAGTCCTGTAAGTACAGTCCCTCTCCACGGTCCTCATAGTCCTGTAAGTACTGTCCCTCTCCACGGTCCTCATAGTCCTGTAAGTACAGTCCCTCTCCACTGTCCTCATAGTCCTGTAAGTACTGTCCCTCTCCACAGTCCTCATAGTCTTGTAAGTACTGTCCCTCTCCACAGTCCTCATAGTCTTGTAAGTACTGTCCCTCTCTATGGTCCTCATTGTCCTGTAAGTACTGTCCCTCT
Source organism: Dallia pectoralis (assembly GCA_029465975.1). Taxonomy (NCBI): domain Eukaryota; kingdom Metazoa; phylum Chordata; class Actinopteri; order Esociformes; family Umbridae; genus Dallia; species Dallia pectoralis. The sequence goes on from CM055736.1 coordinate 6,112,438, forward strand.
CCACGGTCCTCATAGTGCTGTAAGTACTGTCCCTATCCACTGTCCTCACAGTCTGTAAGTACTGTTCCTCTCCATGGTCCTCATAGTGCTGTAAGTACAGTCCCTCTCCACTGTCCTCATAGTCCTGTAAGTACAGTCCCTCTCCACGGTCCTCATAGTGCTGTAAGTACAGTCCCTCTCCACAGTCCTCATAGTCCTGTAAGTACTGTCCCTCTCCACGGTCCTCATAGTCCTGTAAGTACAGTCCCTCTCCACAGTCCTCATAGTCCTGTAAGTACTGTCCCTCTCTATGGTCCTCATAGTCCTGTAAGTACAGTCCCTCTCCACGGTCCTCATAGTGCTGTAAGTACTGTTCCTATCCACTGTCCTCTTAGTCCTGTAAGTACTATCCCTCTCCACTGTCCTCTTAGTCTTGTAAGTACTGTCCCTCTCCACTGTCCTCTTAGTCCTGTAAGTACTGTCCCTCTCTATGGTCCTCATTGTCCTGTAAGTACTGTCCCTCTCCACTGTCCTCTTAGTCCTGTAAGTACTGTCCCTCTCTATGGTCCTCATTGTCCTGTAAGTACTGTCCCTCTCCATGGTCCTCATTGTCCTGTAAGTACTGTCCCTCTCCACTGTCCTCTTAGTCCTGTAAGTACTGTCCCTCTCCACGGTCCTCATAGTGCTGTAAGTACTGTCCTGCTCTACTGACTTCACAACCTTGTAAGTACTGTTCTTCTGCAGTGCCCTCATTGCCCTGTAAGTACTGTCCCACTCCAATTTCCTGTTAGTACCTACCACGTTATTTTTTCTTGTCTCTTGGCCTACTGTTCACAGTCAAAAGTCAAAGTTGCATCCTTACTGTCATCAGTACAGTGTTCATCTTTATGTTACTGTCCTGTCTTCGGCACCTGCCTTGGCTAAACACTAAAGACCCTGCTCCCACCAGAACCAGACCAGCGATGTGATTGCTATTGGCTACCGACTGTTCCGCTGGGGCAACAGGCACGATCTGATAGGCTGAACGTGTTGTGTAGTCATGGAAACTAGCCGAAGCCCTGAGCAATCCAATGAGGGCCACATGAAAGCTGCTCATTTAGGAAAGAGGTCGCGGCTGTTGATGTCTTTCATGTTGTGTCCATCCTGACCATTTGGGTGCAGGTAATAGTATCCACGACATACACTTTAGTGAGTCTTATTGCCACTGCCACCTGCCACTTCTATCTGAAAACTCATACTGCAACAGTATCGGTTCACCGGAGGTCATTTGGGAAGTGTTTTCTTGAATGCCGAACAATAGACTATACTGAGGAGAGATGCTTGAAGAGATGATTTAGAAGTAGCATGAAAATAGCTGCTGACCTACTAACGTCCCTGAAGAGACAACTTGGTGGTGGACTTGATACCCATCAGAGAGAGGCTACACCCTGGAACAGAGATAGACAGGAAAACAGTGATAAAAACAGAGAGAGAGAAAGAGAGAGAGAGAAATAAATCATACATTAAGGGTCAGTCTCCACAGGTACGTAACAGAACATGAACATGAAGGAGAGAGGGTAGAGAAAAAAAAGAAAATACAATCTTTGGCAGGCAGGCAACAGGGTGTGTGTGTGTGTGTGTGAGTTCGCGTCCCTGCCTCAGTCCTTACCACTGTGTGTCTGTGTGGTGTGTGCTTGTGTGTAGTCCCTCTGTAATCTGTATGTTAATACAGCCTGCCTCCCCACTTCGCCTGGCGCTGCTGGCACAGGAGATCAGCCGTTAATAGAAAGTAAATGTGTTTGCAAAAGAGTCACTTGAAAGGGGACTAATTTATTCGTAACTGAGTTGAGTGCGTCTGAGCGTGCCCAGTAGGTCAAGCAGAGGCGAGGAAGGATTGTGTAGTCACCTGCAGAAATATACACTGAGCTACACTTTCTGACCTGCGACACAAACACACACAGCTAGTGCAAACAGAAAACCACTATGACATATTATGAACACACAAAGATGCTGTCACTAATTCACACACTCAAGCAAAGTGCACATGCACGTGCACAAGCACACATACACATCAGCATACACCCACCTCTTGCATTACTAACCAATTAAGCTGATTAGGGTGTAACTGGCGATATGGATGTGTTGAAACTGAGTTGAGTAGCAGGTCGAGACCTATGCCGAATTCAACTGCTGCTTCGAAACAGGCTACTAGCCAATCGGTTGAAATCGAGGCGCAATTAATGACATCCAGGTAGCAAGTCATATACCTGAGAGTCTCCTGGTTCTGAGCAGCACATGAATGCAGCAATGCCCTCCAGATATCCTTAATGGAGTGGAATATTAAAATAGTCAAACCGCTTTACTGAGTTCAAGCTGTTTTAAAAACATACCTCTCAGACGTATATATACTCGCTCAGACATTACATCGCACGCAGACAAACACAGACACTCTGAGATCCATTCATTACTATTTAAAAAGGTCACCATTTTCTCTGGCTAAGCGCCCTAGCGCTATTGATAATTTTATGCATAAACAAATGGCAAATTTGTGCCACATAAATATGTATTAGCAATTAATAATGGCCTGTGTCTGAGGAGATGCCAGGTGCATGCCAAATGGGCCGGGCTCAGCTGGGCTGGACTGGTGGCTTTCTGTTATAACGCACTCTCCGGTTTTACTGTTCAAGCAGCACAATGAGCACTTAAGACACACCAGCACACAGACACACACAGACACACACACACACACCAGCCAAACCAGGGCAGCACTCACTATAGACTGAAAAGGTTTGGCACAGTGGCACAAGGGCATGAGATCTCATTGTGCCACCCTCTGCTTCGGCTCCTGTTATACAGCGCTTCGTTATAATACCTCAACTTCAGAGGGAAAACATTTCCCGGTTATACGATTAAAATGCAAATTGATTCCTCTTTCACAGGCTACCTAGAGGTTGCTGGTGTAAACCACCGTCCCAACAAGGTGAAACGTCTGCCATTAAACCTGTTGGCAAGGCTTTTGCATGTTGCTCTGGATGTGAGCGTCGACTAATTTGGAAGGAGTAAAACTGAACAGATATTTTAATAGCACTTGTTCCAGCACCTTCACTTGTTAAGAAAGCAAATCAGTGGCGCACCCCTACATTCCACAACAGAGGGCATCAACACCTCCAGCACCCCTACATTCCACACCAGTGGGCATCAACACCTCCAGCACCCCTACATTCCACAACAGTGGGCATCAACATCTCCAGCACCCCTACTTTCCACACCAGTGGGCATCAACATCTCCAGCACCCCTACATTCCACAGCAGTGGGCATCAACACCTCCAGCACCCCTACTTGCCACACCAGTGGGCATCAACATCTCCAGCCCCCCTACATTCCACACCAGTGGGCATCAACACCTCCAGCACCCCTACATTCCACAACAGTGGGCATCAACATCTCCAGCACCCCTACTTTCCACACCAGTGGGCATCAACATCTCCAGCACCCCTACATTCCACAACAGAGGGCATCAACATCTCCAGCACCCATACTTTCCACAACAATAGCTGTAAAGGCCATTAAAATTATTATAAATATTGCTGGAGGTACCAATGTAGTATAACAATAAAACTATGTTCCTTTAGAGACAGCTTTTTCCTACTGGCCATTAGGATACACAACTCCTAAATTCCCTTCCCTCCATCCATCACCTCATGCACATCTGCCACTTTATACTGCCACTTGTCACTTTAAAATAGCTACCTAGCTACCACGGACAATTATTTATATGATCACTGCCACTTCACCATAAACTGTACATAGCTTATACCTTGGATTTTTATTTTTTACTATTGTATTGTGGTTATATGATGTATATTTCTTAGATTGGTCTTTCCATTTTTTATTATTGTATTGCAATGTTGGGGAGGGCGAGATCTAAGCATTTCATTGCATAACCTGTTATTGTAATGACAAATAAACACCCTTGAACCTTGAATGATACGCATTGTTGTGTAATGTGTATACATGTGTTTGGTTTTTATTTATATAGTATATGATGTGTGATAAAAATGTATTCCTTTTCTATACATGTAAGTAGTACATACGGAATCCAAAAATATAATCAATTAATATTACAAATATTGCAGACAATTATTTTGAAAGCAACAGAAAGCATGATTGCAAAAGTAACAATTGGCTGTCCTGAAAATGAAACCTACTATCTAACCATTGGATCCCAGTGTTATAAAAAGCCTTGGCCATGATTTCAGGACAGTGGAACCTGATGGTGTGTGGCTTTTTAGCATTGTGTTCTGTTCGGATGTAATACAAGGCGAGAGAGCTAGCGCCCTGCAGAGTGCAATCCCTACAGTTGGATGGACACAATTACATACATGCACCGTAACAAGGATTGAGAGAGAAAAACAGATAGGGATGGATGGGACAGAAAGAAGACACAGGCCTTCTGTTCCATTGTGTGAAGGTCTTTATTAAGGATCAAATAAACATGACCATTGTGAACGTTCAACAACCTTGCTTTATAAACCATACATGAGAGCAACAGCTGGCCCACAGATTGTGTGTGTGTGTGTGTGTGTGCTGGTGCCTTTGTGTGTGTGTCTTTGTGATTGTGTGCGTGTGCTTTTATGTGTCTATGTGTCCACACGTGTGTGTGTGTGTGTGTGTGTATGTATCCTTGCATGTGTATGTGCCCTTGGGTTTGTGAGTGTGTGTGGCTTGTGTAATTCTTCCCAGAATGGGATAACAGAAGGATTTGTTTCGGGGCAGAGGGATTAATGGAGACTATCGCCTGGGCGGCAGCTCAGTTCCAGTTGGGTTAAACCTAGGTCCCTAATCACGGCTGTAATCAGACTACGGTAATATCATAACCATCAGCAACACATCTGCCTATTCATTTGACCACTGATACAATAATAGTGATTAAACATCTGTTGACTGAGGAAGACAGAGACAGAGGAAGACAGAGAGAGGGGGAGACAAAGAGAGGGGGAGACAGAGAGAGAGGAAGACAGAGACAGAGGAAGACAGAGACAGAGGAAGACAGAAAGAGGGGGAGACAAAGAGAGGGGGAGACAGAGAGAGAGGAAGATAGAGACAGAGGAAGACAGAGACAGAGGAAGACAGAGACAGAGGAAGACAGAGACAAAGGAAGAAAGAGAGAGAGGAAGACAGAGACAGAGGAAGACAGAGACAGAGGAAGACAGAGACAGAGGAAGACAGAGACAGAGGAAGACAGAGACAGAGGAAGACAGAGAGAGAGGAAGACAGAGACAGAGGAAGACAGAGGAAGACAGAGAGAGGGGGAGACAAAGAGAGGGGGAGACAGAGAGAGAGGAAGACAGAGACAGAGGAAGACAGAGAGAGGGGGAGACAAAGAGAGGGGGAGACAGAGAGAGAGGAAGAAAGAGACAGAGGAAGACAGAGACAGAGGAAGACAGAGAGAGGGGGAGACAAAGAGAGGGGGAGACAGAGAGAGAGGAAGATAGAGACAGAGGAAGACAGAGACAGAGGAAGACAGAGACAGAGGAAGACAGAGACAAAGGAAGAAAGAGAGAGAGGAAGACAGAGACAGAGGAAGACAGAGACAGAGGAAGACAGAGACAGAGGAAGACAGAGACAGAGGAAGACAGAGACAGAGGAAGACAGAGAGAGAGGAAGACAGAGACAGAGGAAGACAGAGGAAGACAGAGAGAGGGGGAGACAAAGAGAGGGGGAGACAGAGAGAGAGGAAGACAGAGACAGAGGAAGACAGAGAGAGAGGAAGACAGAGACAGAGGAAGACAGAGAGAGAGACAGAGACAAAGGAAGACAGAGAGCGAGAGACAGACGGAGAAAGGGAGACAGAGAGAGAGGGGAACAGAGAGAGAGAGAGAAAGGGATACAAAGAGAGAGAGGGAGACAGAGAGAGAGAGGGAACAGAGAGAGACAGAGAGAGAGGAAGAAAAAAAGAGAAGAAGTGAATCAGAATCATCTTAAATTGCTGTGTCAGTTACAAATACCAGTTTTGTTGTAATGGTGTTTCTTTCGCTAGATAACATAGCGATAGAATACACAACATCTACGCATACTTGTCATGCAATTATATCCAAATGGGTGGTGAGCGTAAAAGACCATAAAAGATAATGAGACATGAGCAGTGACTGTATGATCAACACAGATTTACAGTTGCCATACCCATTTACATTATTACTAGAGTACATCCAGACGCAGGAAGATAAAAAAAAAGTGGAATGTGAGGTCCATTCAGATTGTTTGGAGGTGGCTTGCTGAGGTTAGCGTCTTCTGATAATGGCAATTAGTTGGAAAGAGAGAGAAAGAAAGAGAAAGATTGAGAGCAGGAAAAAACCAGGGAAACAAGGAAAGATACAAAGAAAGACATTTCAGCTTCTAAATTGAAGTGAAAGACCCCGCTCGTTCCCTACCTTCATCCACACCTCAGTGCAAATGGATTCTCACACACCATCCTCAATCTACTGTTAGGCTTGTTTACATTACGCTAATTTTCAGAGGTCATATAATGTGACGCTAGATTATTTCGTTGTGTAAACTTGCTAATATCGATGGCTCGAGACTTTTCTAGTAATTTAGATCCACATTTCTAGTAATGTCTCGAACATGCAGGTGTACATTTAAAAGCTTTTGGAACCCATTATACTAACTATGAAAAGTCTGCCATTTAATTTTATGTAAACAAGCCCTTACTATTACTGACCTCCAGGGAGCAGTGAGCTTCTGACCTGCAGATTACCCTCGGGTTCCCCAGTCTGGGCTCCTCTGTCTGGGCTCCTGGCTGCGGTTTCCTGTCTGGAGTCCTAGAGCCCTCATTCACTATGAAAGGTCTATTGTTTGCCAGGGTGGTCCCTATAGGACTAACCCTACTTCACAGTTCACACAGACAGATATTTACGCAGACATACACACACACACAGCAACAGCGGTTTAAACTACCACACACCAACGTGTCTACTTGTGTGGTTGACGTAAGACTATGTCTTAATTTGAAATGATTGGTGTGATACACCTGCATGCACACACACACACACACACTGACACACACACACACACACTTACACACCACCCTCTAATCATAAGCAGTCGAGGAACAGGGGGTTAGCGGGGCGGTGTTGGTAAATATTTAGGTGTGGGTTCTGACCGGGTTGTGTAATTCAGCCACTGCAGCTTCCTTCCTGTCTGACAATGTTTAGTCTCAGTCTGCTGTCGCTTACTAATTCTCCTTCCTGATTGGTCCGTTTCATCAACCCCCTCTCTACCTCTCATCTGTCCGGTTGGCTCCCTGGGAGAAGTTATCCCCCCAAACAAAAGATCTAGGGTCATCTCCCTCTATCCCATACCTTAACCATGAAGAAGGTCTAATGTCCAACTGACCACGGATCAGAGTCTAGAGGTGACATGCTACTGAACTCCGGAAAAGCCATGACCACAACCGCTGTCCTCCTCTTCACAACGTAATTAAAGGACCAAGTTACTCGCCACAACACAACCACACAACACAGTCCCTTCCAGCCAGTGGACTCTGCCTATTTCAAGTCATTTTAGAAGGCACTCCTATCCAGAGTGTCATACAACAAGGACAGCTTCTTCCCCCAGGCGGTCACTCTGTTAAATGCTCATCAACAGTCCCTTCCCTACACTGAACAATATCATCAACACTGGTCTGCTTATCTACCTCATGTATCATTTTTTTTCCTACATCTACATAATCCGTTATTAATATTTTACCATTGCACATGATCCACTTTGCACTATATTTATATACAAATCTATATTTCTCACATAATTTTTACATTTCTTACAGTCTTCTGTTTTTATTGTCTTATCTCTTTTTTTATTTATTTTGTTAAGTGAATGTTGTACACTGAGAGTGTTTCTACCGGTGTCAAATTCCTTGCTTGCTTACGCAAGCTTGGCCAATAAAGCTGATTCTGAATCTGATACTGGGTCCCGATTGGGACATGCAATCCAGGCTCAACCAACAGAGACAAAGTGACCAAAAGATAGTATGGGGTTTGAGAATGTGAATCAAGAAATAAAACACGGGAAAAATGAGTAAAGGAAAAGTACAAAGATTTTAAAGACAACATACCGCTCAACAGCAGGCTTCAATACCAAAGAAAGACCAGATAAAGACCTCCTTATTAAACTGATGTAAAAATGAAGCATAAAAGACCTTAATAAAAATATATGTATAAATGGGGGGTGCTAGGATGTATGGACACAAAAACGTCTAAAAGGTTCTAGCGTCCCAAGCTGCTGGCTTGGTGCACATTCTTATCTGCAGCGTGGGTTTGTAACCAACACACTACTCATTCAGCAGAAACCCTCTACTCGAGGTTTCACCATTGTTTCCTCAATTAAAGCTAAAAGCTTGAAAAATTATCTGAAAAAACAACAACAAAGGCGGAGCAGAGTAAGGAACATATAATTATACCGCAGGAGAACACGTGATGACTGTTTAGATTACATGGTATAGGCTACATGTCATTAAAATCAACACACACACTGTAGCGCTGAACCAATCATAACAATAACTGTAATAATAACTGCTATATAATGTCCTGTTGTTTCTCTTATAAGTCAAGCATGCTACAGGTCCTAGACTGCTACAGGTCCTAGACTGCTACAGGTCCTAGACTGCTACAGGTCCTAGACTGCTACAGGTCCTAGACTGCTACAGGTCCTAGACTGCTACAGGTCCTAGACTGCTACAGGTCCTAGACTGCTACAGGTCCTAGACTGCTACAGGTCCTAGACTGCTAGGTCCTAGACTGCTACAGGTCCTAGACTGCTACAGGTCCTAGACTGCTACAGGTCCTAGACTGCTACAGGTCCTCCTAGACTGCTACAGGTCCTAGACTGCTACAGGTCCTAGACTGCTGCTAGACTGCTACAGGTCCTAGACTGCTACAGGTCCTAGACTGCTACAGGTCCTAGACTGCTACAGGTCCTAGACTGCTACAGGTCCTAGACTGCTACAGGTCCTAGACTGCTACAGGTCCTAGACTGCTACAGGTCCTAGACTGCTACAGGTCCTAGACTGCTACAGGTCCTAGACTGCTACAGGTCCTAGACTGCTACAGGTCCTAGACTGCTACAGGTCCTAGACTGCTACAGGTCCTAGACTGCTACAGGTCCTAGACTGCTACAGGTCCTAGACTGCTACAGGTCCTAGACTGCTACAGGTCCTAGACTGCTACAGGTCCTAGACTGCTACAGGTCCTAGACTGCTACAGGTCCTAGACTGCTACAGGTCCTAGACTGCTACAGGTCATAGACTGCAACAAGTCCTAGACTGCTACAGGTCCTAGACTGCTACAGGTCCTTGACTGCTACAGCTCATAGACTGCTACAGGTCCTAGACTTCTACAGGTTCTAGACTGCTCCCTTACACATGTAGACCGTTTTAGTGTTGGGGGGGTGTAGGAGAGGAGGGTGTCATTCCACCTGTTGCTCTCCTATGTGCTCAATGTGTTCATTAGCCACACTGACAGCCAGATACGCACACACACACACACACACACACGCTTACACACACACACGCACCCAACCATGACAGACAGGGCAGACAGGGGGACGGCAGAAATAAAACACTTAAACATAGTGTGTATCTGACAGGGTGAATAAAACACACTGAGCGCGGCCGCCATGCGCTGCTCTGCACTGCTCTGCTCTTCGCCCTCCTCCTGATGTCTTCATTCATCTCAACTGTCACACTCAGACACCCACAGCATATTTCACTTCCTCTGTCAGCACGATAAATTACAGCTCTCCCGCTCCTCTCCTCACTGCTGCACTTCTCCCTCTCTCTCTCTCCTCCTAGCATCTTCTTGCCTTTTTCTCAGTATGGTCTCATTTCCACTGTTCAAACTGGCATCTTGGACGTCCTATTACGCTTTGTACAGCTTCACAACTGGAAGATCACATCATCCGCATTGTCTTTGTACTCTAAATATGACAGGACAGGCAGATAACAGTGCGCCGTGTTTGGTCAAAACAGCAGCAGAACCTCTAGAGGACAAGAGATACAGAGTGGTATGATGCTGTGGTATGATGCATGCATCTACATTAGCTACATTTACCTCCCAGAGGCTGCACACTATTTCCCAGAACACATCTGATCAGGATCAATAGGACACAGATCAAAACAGTCAATCGCTTTATGGGGATTAGGGTGCCATTTGCAGGAATTCAAAAATTACTGTGCAGGATGGACTTTTGTTTCTATGATAAACTGGCTCAATACAACTTGATACTCTGAATTAAGTAAATCACAGGTCAAAATGTAATCTGGACAATCCCAGAATAGTTACAAGAGCATAGTTGGAAAAATCCTGATTAAATATGGATTCTCCTTTCTGCATATAGTATTATATTACTCCTTTCTACATATATTCTCCTTTCTATATAATATAACCTATTCGATGAGCAGTTTTGTAAGACTTAGCTTCTATTCGCATGTGGCTTTACCTCTTGTGCTATAGAAGGAAATTCCATTCTAGAGTGGCAATGTGAAGGAAAGAGAAGATTTTTTTTCTAGATCTGCCTATTACACACCCCGTCTGTTAAATGTATTGTTCCCTTAAGCTTGATGATCTAGTGCCCAAAAGGATATGTAAACAATAAATAAAATATTATACATTTTCTCTATGTGCATTTTAGATGTTCTTCCATTTTACTAATTTCAACGTTTTATAATTGCTGAAATACAGGACGAACAGCCAAATAAGATGTCTGCCCCATTTCTGTAGGAGCAGTTTTTTGGCCATGTTTATGATGTTTCAAAGCTGCTCTGACTCTAGTCTGGACCATCTCAACGCTAATAACTTTAAATTGGTTTAAAATCGCCCACACAGTGAGTGAGCATTTTTATATCTAAAGAAGGCTCAGATGACCTGGCTTTCAATCCATTTACCTTTTGCATTCCCATCACTATTCTCTAAGTAATGCGTCAGAGAGACTGGCCTGTTTTTTAATATCAACATTCTTTCATTTGGGAGTTCAGAGAATACAATCATGTTTGGCCAAACCAGAGATCTATCCTCCAATCACAAAAAATCCACAGACCTCGTTGAATCTGTTCGTGGTTCACAAACCTAGTTGGTCTAAAAGATGATAAGTCACATCTAAACGGTCAAATGGTGCTGTGGTAAAGTCATTGTTGTTGCAAAATGTTTGCATCTTACTTATCCATTAGCCCAGGGTTCCCCACGGAGCGAGCAAGCTGCATCATAAGAACCGGAAGAGTATACCGGAGGAGTATACTGGAGGAGTATACCCGAAGAGTATACCGGAAGAGTAAACCGGAGGAGTAAACCGGAGGAGTAAACCGGAGGAGTATACCGAAGGAGTAAACCGGAAGAATTTACTGGAGGAGTATACCGGAAGAGTATACCGGAAGAGTAAACCGGAAGAGTATACCGGAGGAGTAAACCGGAAGAATTTACCGGAGGAGTATACCGGAAGAGTATACCGGAAGAGTAAACCGGAAGAGTATACCGGAGGAGTAAACCGGAAGAATTTACCGGAGGAGTATACCGGAAGAGTATACCGGAAGAGTATACCGGAAGAGTAAACCGGAAGAGTATACCGGAGGAGTAAACCGGAAGAATATAAGGGAGGAGTATACCGGAAGAGTATACCGGAAGAGTAAACCGGAAGAGTATACCGGAGGAGTAAACCGGAAGAGTATACCGGAGGAGTAAACCGGAAGAATATACCGGAAGAGTAAACCGGAAGAGTAAACCGGAGGAGTATACCGGAAGAATATACCGGAGGAGTATACCGGAGGAGTATACCGGAAGAGTAAACCGGAAGAGTAAACCGGAAGAGTAAACCGGAGGAGTATCTGATGCACTTAGGAACACATATCTAGTTGAAAATCTTCATTCCCAAAGTCATCTCAAAATTGTATATAACAATATTAGGAAAATTGATTAAAAAAAGTTTTTGACTGGATTCTATGGAAGTGCAGTAGTCCGTGGTTCTCTTCTGAGTGAGACCTACGACGTGAGAGGTATTTTCCTGACGAGCAGCTCAGCACTCTACCATTGTGAGAAAGTCCAGAGTAGGTGTAAAGTATAGGATCAACAGAGAATTTAATAAAATCCTGGATCTTCTGTGAATTAAAAAGTTGCGTTTCCTATAATGTAATGAGCTCTCAATATGTTTTATTATACTATCTTACTCATTGTCATTTAAGGGAACATGTCAGCCATATGGCAAAACTAAATTCTGAGCCTCTGATAAGGTTACTTGTATTCCTTTAAAAGTGTCTGTCCATTTGTTTCCATTGTTTTTAACAAGGAACAGTAAACTCAATTTGACAGTATGAGGTTTTGAGTTTTTGACTAATCACAAAAACTCAAAATAATAATTACATTATTTATGTAATGGAACTCCTATTCAATAATGCTGTCTTCTATTTTGTTTTTGAATATGTGTTGTTTTTAATTGATGGCTATGAGACAAAGTAATAACGAGACAAAGTCTAATTAAGACACAAAGTCTAATTAACTGAATCTTCAGATTGGTTATTATATAGTTATATAGTATATAGTTGTTACCCAATCATAATAAAATAGTACCCAATCATAGTTTTGTAACAAAGAATGACTAATTTGCATCATCTTCAACATAAAAAACAACAACAACTTAACTGGCTAACAGCTGAATGTTTTTTTGTTTATGATTCTAATTATTCTCACTGATCAAGCTAGGCTACTGTAAATCCAGCTGCATATTGAACTGTTTGGCAATGACAAGCTTTTCACGCATGTTATGAAAGGTTTACAGAGAAGTACCACAATACAGATCTCAGCAGCCGTATATTGGTCTTTTACTTTAAAAACTCAAGGTCCTTCACTGCTATAACCGCATACCAACAGAATTAACCATGTAAACCACAACAAAATGAATTATTTTCTTACACCCATATCGTAGGGTCCGATATACCTATATGTTTACAGCCAATCAGCATTCAGAGTTCCGTCTACCCAGTTATTTAAATGAGCGTACATAACAGCTCGACATTATGCCCCCCCCCACTCCCTCAACCAACACCTCCCACACCCATCCCCCCCTCCCGGGGTTTTAATTCCATCTCAGCCTGGTAACAAACCCTCGTTAAAGCAGATTAATTCCACAAGAGGATTAGTCTCTTTTATATTAGATAATGGAAGCGAGGAGAGAGAGATGAAGGAATCCCATACAGGCATGGATGGTTTGTGTTTGATCTCTCACACACACTCACACACCCACACCCACACCCAGATAATCCAGGGGTAACACATGTAGGTTAGGACGGTGTAAGGGAAATGAGCGAGGGAGATGAGCGAGGGAGATGAGCGAGCCATCAGCAACAGCTAGGCCAGAGTCTTTGTCTCCATTGACATTAGATAGATAATGGACTGACCTGATAAAAAGCATGTTCATGACATGCAAACCCCTTTAGATATGTGTGAATGTGAAAGTGTGACTGTCTGTCTGTGTGTGTGCTTGCGGGGTTGGTGTCTGGGTGTCTGTCTGAGTGTCTTTGTCTCTGTGTGTTAGGGGTGTGAACTTGTGACTTAGAGCTGCAGTCCGGTGATGGTAATTTCTGTGGTTTCTCTGGCACATCTGGCACATCAATTCTCTACACAGACAGACTGCCGGGTGTGAAGAAACCCTGTTAGGAACTGCGTCTCATCAAGTCTCTTTGCAGGCTTCATTTAGTTGTATGTTGATAACTCAATTAGAGGCACATCTCCATGGATGTAAGCATTTAGTATACTGTGATTGGTGCTCACGCTACATGGCCAATGTAATTCTAATGGTCACTGCAATGTAAATCAGTTTTCCTTATAGTCCTCTGAGTACCTTCTCCCCGTGAAAACGTTTCTCTCACCAAGGAAATACACATTTATTAAACTGATATATTTAGTTTAACTTTCTTTCTTATTAATTCAAGCAAGAATATTGTGAACTTGTGTATCTCATGAAGCTGTGAGAGAATTATTTGGCAGCAACACTTCATATGTATTTTCCCCATTTATATTTGATATGATGAGGAGCAGGCCGTTAACAGTGAATTCAATGTCATGGGCCTAATTAAATGTTTCCTGTCTGTGACTGACTGTTTTGGGTGGGTTGTTTGTGTCTTTAATGACAGGTTGAGTTCCTAAACCCAACCACACAAACCCAATGTCTGTCCTGCCCCCTTAACTACTTTCCAGTATTTACTTTTGAATACCAGTGATGTGAAGGAGTTAAATATATGTGTTTACATTTTTATAGTATCCGTGTATGGACAAATCCAGAGAGGGTTTAAGGCCTGGAATATTATCAGACAAAAATGACACATTACTGAACATTGATTACAGATGGTCATGAAAAGTCACAAACCTCGAATCCAACATAATACAACTGAAAAGGTGTTTAGATCACCTTTGTGTGTGTCTTTGTGTGTGTCTGTGTGTGCCTGTGTATGTGTGTGTGTGTGTGTATGCGTGTGTGTGTGTGTGTCTGTAGGGCTAGAGTGTGCACGTGTTATAGGCACTATTACATTGAAAGGCAATTTCCTACAGAGTCTGCATTTGCACCGTTTATCTCCACAAACGGAGGAACTTTGCTTTGAAAAGTCTGAATGCCTACAACCCGCTTTCAGATTGAATCCAGCTCTTAATGGATACAAATGTATACTGTACACACACACACACGCATGAACGCACACACACAGGCCACACACTTAAACACCATAAAACAGAGGCTCCCACTCAGGGGGGGTCAGACATGACTGTGCCTCCTCTGTCTGCCGTGTAAATCGCAGCAGGGACTAATTATTATCATTACAGCTGTTTGAGAAGTGTTTCCAAACAAGCCAATCAAAGTGTGTCTTTATAATTAGCGAGAAGTAGCAGCAGTCATCCCTCTGTCTGCTGCTTTCCTGCTGATGTGTGTGTGTGTGCATTTCTGTGTGTGTGTGTGTGCCTTTCTGTGTGTGTGTGTGTGTGTGTATGTGTGTGTGCCTTTCTGTGTGTGTGTGCCTTTCTGTGTGTGTGTGTGTGTGTGTGTGTGTGTGTGTGTGTGTGTGCCTTTCTGTGTGTGTGTGCCTTTCTGTGTGTGTGTGTGTGTGTGTGTGTGTGTGTATGTGTGTGTGCCTTTCTGTGTGTGTGTGTGTATATGTATGTGTGTGTGTGTGTGTGTGTGTGTGTGTGTGTGTGTGTGTGTGTGTGTGCATGTGTATGTGTATGCTAGTATGCGTGTGTCTGTGTGCATGTGTTTGAGCGTATGGGTCCATTCTGTATGTGCATGCGTATGTGGGTACGTGATGGGTTTGAGAGGCAGGCAGCTAGGAGATGAATCCGATCATTCTCCCTCAGGAACCCAACCTGTACATTGTGCTCGCTGTGCAGGAGAGACAGCTTGAGTGAAAACAAAACTGACACAAAGCGTTTGAAGCAGAAGAAAAACACAACAACCTGTCAACAGAAGAAAATGCCTCTAATTTCTCTGTCATCTGCCAGCAGTTTAACAACAGACTAGAGAGGGAAGGAAATATAGATAGATAGATAGATAGATTGAGGGAGGGGAGGGAGAGAAATAGAGGAAAAGAGAGAGCATTCTGCTGCCACACACTTCCTACAGTCTTTTAAGGAGTGGGAGAGAAAGAGGGAAACAGAGCAGGGAGAACTGAGAGAGCAAGAAAAAGAGAGAAAGTTAATGCATGTATTGACAGGAGTGAAGGAGGGAACAAGAAATGTACAGAACAAGATATCCTTCCCTCCAATTCTCTGCACTTAAACCATCACACAGACAACAACGAGTCAGTAGGATGTTCCAGAATGACAGGAGGTTGAGTCATGGTGCGCTGGACGTCATAAGGACCTTTCTTGTTGACTGGGAGTAGTCCTGTGTCTATGTAGGGACAGGGTCTCGTTATTGCTTTGGTGAATACACTATCCATATACTGTATTGGTTACGCTCATACACAGCCAACATACTAACCAGTCAGACAGAGCCATAGCAGTGCATAAATAACAGGTAGAAAGATCTGTGTGTGTGTGTGTGTATGTGTGTGTGTGTGTGTGTGTGTGTGTGTGTGTGTGTGTGTGCGTGCATGAACAAATTGTGCATTTTACATGTGTTTGTCTCAATGACCTCCATTGCTCATCCGCACAGCCTTGATGCTGAATCAATACAATACAATGCAAGAAGTTCTGTTCAGAAAACCTCGGCTGCATTCCAAAATGTGAAACAGAAGTGCCTTTTAGGCTTAACTTAAAGGTGCACCGTGGAAATCCCTGTTTATAAAATGTACTATTCCGAATTTTCAACCTCCTCCCATTCTCTTAACTTCACAAATCAGACCGGAATCGTTTTAGCTAGTCCAAGGTGGTTTAGAATTGGGGGTGTCACGTCTGGATCGTCCTCATCCGCTTCTCACAAAGTGGTGAACTAGGTCACAAGTGGTGAACACTAGGTTCCCACTCGGGCTAATTAGTGGGGTGCACTTCCTGTTTTCCTGTGGTTTGTTTTGAAGCACACACACCAGGGCATAGTTTAGCAATTAGCAGGGATATTTAAGTCACTGGGTAATAGCTGAGTGTTTTTTATGGTTAGCTGTGCTTGTATTTTAGTTAGCACAATGGGCCATATTCTTCAACCGTTCTTAAGAAGAAATTCGCTCTTAAAACCCACTTACGCAGTTTCCACAAAGATTCTGACATTCACCAATGTTTACTGAAAAGCACTCTTACGCAGATTTGCGCGCTGACATTTCGTGACAAATCATTAGTCTCTGCGTTTTCATCAATTGTACATTGCTATAAATATCATGAAGAATAACATAATGAATAATAGTGCAAGCCTTTCCCCCTCCTGTGGTCAGCATCTCTCGTTTGTGTATGGCAATACTTTTTTTGCCTCAAACTTCTTGTCAAACCATTTCTTTTTTATGTCATCAGTGGTGCGCCCTTCCCCTGACACAGCGTTCACAGAACAAGTGATTAAATCCCATGCATCCTTTTTGTATTTGATTTTACAACCACTGCCGCTGCTAAATATTACATCTTTTTGCCAGTTCACTTCTGGCAGAAGTATTTCCACTTCTGAACTACAGAAGTTGTTTTGTCTTTTGGCGTCTGATCCTCTATAATGTCTATACATTTTCGTTTCGGCATTTTTGCATTCTCCACGTTTTATCACGATAAGTTTCCACTCCACCCTGCAGTTTAATGCCCTTTTATGGGAAATACTGGGGCGTTTACCTATGCTAATTAGGAACAAAGGACACGCGCTTTCAATTTACGAAGACTTGGTATTCATCATTATAGGAACGTAGGTACGAACAATTATGCTATTTAAGAACACGTTCGTGAATTTGAGTAAGACCTTCTTAGGACCTTTCTTAGGAACAAATTTAAGAAATAACTTAGGAAAACATTGAAGAATATGGCCCAATGTTTTTTTCATTATCACGAGTGGTGTGGGGGCGTGGTTACACAGGTTTAGTTTGGTGAGTCACTTCCGTGTTTACGTTCTGCACAAGCTGTTTTGTATCTGTCATTAGTATGGGCTATAAAGGTTCGGCGAGCAAGACACTCCTTGCTCAGCATTGTTACTACGTCACGTTATTTTATGGTGAGTGTTGTGTTTGTAAAGCACTGTGTGGAATGTTTTGTTATAAGTCGCGATTGCGCAATTTCATTTCATTACAGTTAGTTAAGTTTTCTGTTCGTTGTTAAGTGTTTGGTTTGATTGAAATAAACACCACAAACGAGTATCACGACTCTGCA
This sequence comes from Dallia pectoralis, assembly GCA_029465975.1. Classification (NCBI taxonomy): domain Eukaryota; kingdom Metazoa; phylum Chordata; class Actinopteri; order Esociformes; family Umbridae; genus Dallia; species Dallia pectoralis. The sequence goes on from CM055736.1 coordinate 6,130,195, forward strand.
AATGGCTTCATACTGTACTACACCCCTGAATCGTGACAGAATGCTGAGCCCAGAAAAAAGCCTGCAGAGCCTGACGGTGGGTACGATTTTCGGGGAGTATTCCCACCGCTCCCCGAGAGAGAAAAACCACCGTCACCACCGGGAGCAGCCGCCATGTCTTTCTGCCAGGACGTATGACTGGTTAGGCGATTGGGGGTCTGACTCCCTTTCCTCAGACGACAAGGAGGCTGTTTATGAGAAGGTGGAGGAGAACTCCCTAACGGGTGTACTACAGTGGAACCCCGTCCTATGCCGGCTAGTGCCGGTGACGTCAGACACTGGTTGGGACAGGCGGGAGCAGCTTTCTGAGCCACAAAAAACAGGTCTGCGGTCTTCTAAAGGACAGCGCAAGAGAGCACCCCGGAGACGACAGCAAAAAAATTATAGGGGGGAGATAAAGGGGTATTCTGTGGGGACGGCGGGGGGCATCCGACACGCTGGACCCAACCAGCTAGTAGCTCCAGAATTCCATCAATGCCCGGTGCCAGCTCCTAGATGCCGGGTAAAGCCTCCTGCTGGGTCAGCGCCACCCATGGTCCCAGAGCCTCCACTGAGTGCGCTTACAGCATCAGCTCAGGAGAACAGCAACCAATTCCAGCCACCAACCTCCAAAGCCCAGAATCCCCCAGAAGGATTACAGGAGCAGCCCCCTGGGGTGGCTAGAAGGTGGTGGATGGCATGGCTGGAGTTGCCCGAACCGGTCCCCGCTTACGGCATCCCAGAGCCGGCAGAAGAGGAATGGCCTCTGCTTCCACGCCCAATCTCTGGTGTTTCTGAGCTGGTCCCTGTCTACAGCGTGCCGGTGCTGGGCCCAATCTACAGCAGTCCAGTGCCTGTCCCCGCATGCTGCGAACAGGGGTCCTGGGAATGGCCCCTCCCCCTGGCGACAGAGTATCCAGAGTGGCCCCTCCCCCTGGCGACAGAGTATCCGGAGTGGCCCCTTCCCCTGGCGACAGTGTCCGGAGTGGCTCCTCCCCCCTCCTCCAGAGTGCCCGGAGTGGCTCCTCCCCCCTCCTCCAGAGTGCCCGGAGTGGCTCCTCCCCCCTCCTCCAGAGTGCCCGGAGTGGCTCCTCCCCCCTCCTCCAGAGTGCCCGGACGAGCGGCCCCTCCCCCCTCCTCCAGAGTGCCCGGACGAGCGGCCCCTTATCCCCTCCTCCAGAGTGCCCGGACGAGCGGCCCCTCCCCCCTCCTCCAGAGTTCCCGGACGAGCGGCCCCTCCTCCAGAGTGCCCGGACGAGCGGCCCCTCTCCCACAATGTGAGGTCCCGGCGAGTCCCACGATGGCCGCCGCCACGACGCCCACGATGGCCGCCGCCACGACGTCCACGATGGCCGCCGCCACAACGCCCACGATGGCCGCCGCCACAACGCCCACGATTGCCGCCGCCACAACGCCCACGATGGCCGCCGCCAAGCCGCCCACGATGGCCGCCGCCAAGCCGCCCACAATGGCCGCCGCCAAGCCGCCCACGATGGCCGCCGCCCAAGATTGTGGCAGACCCTCTAAGGCCCAAAGAGGGCTGGACTAACTGTCCCGGCCCGCCTCCGGGTTGAACTGTTAATATGTGTCGGGCACGGGTTAGGATTCCCGCCCTCTTCTTTTCCCCTATTTTGTTTGTTAGTTGGTTAAGTCTATCTGGAATCTAGCCTTTTGGTGGGGGATACTATCACGAGTGGTGTGGGGGCGTGGTTACACAGGTTTAGTTTGGTGAGTCACTTCCGTGTTTACGTTCTGCACAAGCTGTTTTGTATCTGTCATTAGTATGGGCTATAAAGGTTCGGCGAGCAAGACACTCCTTGCTCAGCATTGTTACTACGTCACGTTATTTTATGGTGAGTGTTGTGTTTGTAAAGCACTGTGTGGAATGTTTTGTTATAAGTCGCGATTGCTCAATTTCATTTCATTACAGTTAGTTAAGTTTTCCGTTTGTTGTTAAGTGTTTGGTTTGATTGAAATAAACACCACGAACGAGTATCACGACTCTGCAAATGGCTTCATACTGCACTACACGCCTGAATCGTGACATTCATTCACAGTTGCTATGCATTTATGCATTGTTATGCAGTTATGCATTTTCCTTTCGTTGTGTCTGTTGGTTTTATAAGGGGAAAAAACCCCACAAACGTGATTCAAACACTGTAATTGGCTCTATTTGCACTCCACACCTTAGAAACTTGACATCCTACCTGGTCTACTAACCTCCAGCCATTTGGGTCAGTCACATTCAACGCCCTTTTGCCCGTTCAGCCCCCCCGGACACCCTGGGCACCCTTCTGATCATCACCCGGATAATCACTCTGTTTAACGCACACCTACCCCTGCTGTTTGAGTTATTCCTGTTCACAACCAAATACAATTTTGTCATTTATATTAAGCTGGACGAAAACTTATATTTGTAATAAAATATTTTGAGAAATTATAATGCGTGAATTTAAAATACTTAACGTACTTAAACAAATATGTCATTTTCTTTTCTTTTAAGACAATAACCCAGCTTAATATACCTATTAAATATAGCCAATCACAGTTTTTGGCGAGATGCAAGTAAATTATGTGACACATCCTGATTGGTCCAGGGTGCTTGTTGTAATAGTTACCCAAGAAAAGAAGCTGCTTTGGTGGGCGATGCAAATTGCTGAAGTATGTAATAATATAAACTACATATAATCTAGAGAAGTTAGCAAATAGCTGACTATGTAATGTAAGTTTATTGATTCTTATCTGAGCATCGCTCGGTAAATAGGCTTTTAAGCTCTTCCATTATGTTAGACCTATTAGCATCAGGTTTGATGGATAGCTTAATAATTATTATTATACGATAGCTGCATCCCCAGACATTGCAACCATCAACATCAAAAACAACCCAAAGGACGCTGTAGTTTGTGAACCCGATCACAGAGAGAAGAGAGAAACAGAATTCCTAGCGTTGGATTAGTTAAGGCACATTTCTTTCTTTGGTGATACAGATATTTTGTATTTTTGTATCATATTAAATCTCTTGCATTTTTAAACGTTGAAATAGCCAACTATCTATAGGGCAGGCTAGTAGGCTACCATCGGCACTTGGCCCAACATCATCTTCGGTTTTGTTTATTTGTCCGAGAACGTCAGATTATTTCCGATATCCCGACATTTTGCACGTTTTGTGATGCACTTTATCCTGGCTTGTTTTTTGTTTTGCCTATAATGTTTTCAAACCCATAACTATTGGTTAATACTGACCTACTATTCTGTTAAAGCTTGCTTAATTTGTGGACAATAAAAACAAGTTAAGGAAATAACTGGTGGTGTTATTTCATCTTTTAAAACATCGCACAACACATTCCAGTTAATTCTGAGTTCACGTTATGTAGTTCTGTAAGCCTCTGGGGAAGAGATTGATTCACATAATCACTGGTAGTGTTAGGCTATACATTCATTTAATACAGCGTTGCCATGTTCAATTATGAAACAGTAATTGTTGAGGATTTGTAATGGTGTTATTGAGAACTCGTATTCGAATACTCGTTCAGAATTACTAACAAGTATTTAACGCCTGTATAATAGTATAAGGGCCAACAATACCTACATATTTCTGACACTCTTTACTCTTTTTGTTTCCGCAGGTATCCAAAATGCTGCCACAAAAATATATAAAAGTGGTGGGGGCATCTTCTATGAGATTTCTCCCTCACACTCCGTCATGCTGATATTGCGAGACAGCTTTTCAGCTCAACGAGGAATATCGCCACGTTCAATATCGCGAGATCTTGTGGCACAGGATTATATGTGTGATGTTAGTCAAAGGCAGTCGATAAAGAAACCCTGCATGACCAGGCGCAGGCATGAAATCACTTATGGGTTTTAAATCAAATAAAACACAACAACAAATGAGAAAACATAGAACTGAAATCAAAATGCACTTACCATAACGACTTACTAAAGACAAAACAGCTACAGGTAGAAACACTCACCAACTGTGTAAGACCTGACATTCAACAATGACTCACAAACAGGAAAGCAGAGGGGTAACTTAAAATACAAAAACATAAAATACTTTTACCAAATAACATACTAAGCCAGAAATCAAGCAAACGAACATTTGAAAAACTACTGTTCAGGTTTTATGATCTTTGTGTGGATCACACACACTGACACACAAACTAGCTCACATCAAATCAATGTATATATTATACATTTTGTATAGTCAATTAGCTTTCATTTAGATGGTTATGATTTAAAAATGTCCACTGTTGCAAGGGCCACGTACAAAGGGCACGGGAGCATCTGAAATGGACCTTGGTGGTGGAAGAAGGTTCATGCCTCTTCGTGACGGCGCTGTTTTGGCAACACACCAATAGCATATTAGGCATGTTTTGGTTTATTGGTGCACATATACTTTTTAACTGTCACTTTACCTACAGAACTAGAATATTTCACTTTACCATTATACCATTATACAAACTATAAAAGAATATCTATCCTTGTGGCGACACACAAACGTATTCCCATTTAAAAAAAATTAGCCCTAAACGTAAAACAAAGGAATATGATAACCTTTTATTAAAACAAATATTGTTTTCAATATTAACCCCCAATTTTTCCACATATGTTTCCACATAACAAAACATGTTTGCGCCACACACATACATACACACACACACCTGGCCACATATTGTCCATTTTTATAGGTCCCTGCTGAATTGTTATTTTCTATATCTATTAGACCCTAGAGCACTCTGAGACTCTGACACTGTACTCTATGTGTCTGAGTGTGTGTCTGGGAGTGTGTGTCTGAGTGTGTGTCTGGGAGTGTGTGTCTGAGTGTGTGTCTGGGAGTGAGTCTGGGTGTGAGTGTGTGTCTGGGAGTGAGTCTGGTAGTGAGTCTGGGTGTGAGTCTGGGTGTGAGTGTGGGAGTGAGTCTGGGTGTAAGTATGTGTCTGGGAGTGTGTGTCTGAGTGTGTGTCTAGGAGTGAGTCTGGGTGTGAGTGTGTGTCTGTGAGTGAGTCTGGGTGTGAGTGTGTGTCTGTGAGTGAGTCTGGGTGTGAGTGTGTGTCTGGGTGTGAGTGTGTGTCTGGGAGTGAGTCTGGGTGTGAGTGTGTGTCTGGGAGTGTGTCTGGGAATGTGTGTCTGAGTGTGTGTCTGAGTCTGAGTGTGTGTCTGGGAGTGAGTCTGGGCGTGAGTGTGTGTCTGGGAGTGTGTGTCTGAGTGTGTGTCTGAGTGTGAGTGTGTGTCTGGGAGTGTTTCTGGGAGTGAGTGTGTCTGGGAGTGTTTCTGGGAGTGTGTCTGGGAGTGTTTCTGGGAGTGTGTCTGGGAGTGTTTCTGGGAGTGTTTCTGGGAGTGTTTCTGGGAGTGTGTCTGGGTGTTTCTGGGAGTGTGTCTGGGAGTGTGTCTGGGAGTGTGTCTGGGAGTGTTTCTGGGAGTGTGTTCTGGGAGTGTGTCTGGGCTGGGAGTGTGTCTGGGAGTGTGTCTGGGAGTGTGTCTGGGTGTGAGTGTTTCTGGGAGTGTGTCTGTGTTTCTGGGAGTGTGTCTGGGAGTGTGTCTGGGCATGAGTGTTTCTGGGCGTGAGTGTGTGTCTGGGCATGAGTGTGTGTCTGGGAGTGAGTGTGTGTCTGGGAGTGAGTGTGTGTCTGGGAGTGAGTGTGTGTCTGGGAGTGAGTGTGTGTCTGGGAGTGAGTGTGTCTGGGAGTGAGTCTGAGCTTGAGTGTGTCTGGGCGTGAGTGTGTGTCTGGGAGTGAGTCTGGGCGTGAGGTTGGGTCTGGGAGTGAGTGTGTGTCTGGGAGTGAGTGTGTGTCTGGGCGTGAGTGTGTGTCTGGGAGTCAGTGTAGCTCCTGTCCTCTAATGAATGTCTCGAGGTCAAGGCAGTCGTGTAAAATAAATCAGCGCTGCACGTCAAGCAAATGGCCAGGACAATAAAACTGTTGCCTCAATCAAGTCAATAAGAGCGAAGTGCTACAGATCGTATCTCCCTATCGACAAAACGACCATATCACACAGCCTTGGCAATCGATGGATCTATAGAAATTGAACCATTGTTTATGTTGGACAGCATAGTTTACTGTCCCTCATCAACGCTTTATCCAAGTTTTCTGGCCTTGAGAATGGTATTCATACAGTTTCTGGCCTGGAGAATGGTATTCATACACCGTCTGGCCTGGAGAATGGTATTCATACAGTTTCTGGCCTTGAGAATGGTATTCGTACAGTTTCTGGCCTGGAGAATGGTATTCATACACCGTCTGGCCTGGAGAATGGTATTCGTACAGTTTCTGGCCTGGAGAATGGTATTCATACACCGTCTGGCCTGGAGAATGGTATTCATACAGTTTCTGGCCTTGAGAATGGTATTCATACACCGTCTGGCCTGGAGAATGGTATTCATACACCGTCTGGCCTGGAGAATGGTATTCATACAGTTTCTGGCCTTGAGAATGGTATTCATACAGTTTCTGGCCTGGAGAATGGTATTCATACAGTTTCTGGCCTTGAGAATGGTATTCATACAGTTTCTGGCCTTGAGAATGGTATTCATACAGTTTCTGGCCTTGAGAATGGTATTCGTACAGTATCCGCTGGGATCAGATCACCTCTGTCCATATAATCTTTTGTATTATGTTTCATTACCTAAACTGAAAACCAGCATTCTTGATGAAACACTTGCATTTATACATGCTGTTGTGAGATTATCCCAGGCATCTCTTACCTATCCAGAGAATACTGGCCTGTGTATCCATTGAATTGTATAGACCATGGGTAGTAAGTGTGTGCGTGTGTGTCTGAGTTTAAGACCTGGGGATATGGAGAAGATTGAGCCAAACAACCTGACAGCTGTCAGTAGGACCCATTTCAGCTGAAACACACACACACAGCTACACCTACACACATGTCAATTAGTGTCCAGAATGAAAAGCTGAGCTGTGAAAGACGATTGGGTCCCTGCAGCCAATGTCAGAATGATGCAAACCAATAGAGCACCTGGCAAGATGCAGACTTGCACACACTCTCTCGCACACATGCTTTCTCATACACACATGCTTTCTCTCACACTATCACACACACACACACTTTCTCCATAGGGAGAAGGCATATGGACAAGACCAAACATTTGACCCCGCTCCCCCCCAACTGAAGAAAGAGTTTATTTTTCTGTTCTTCTTTGTTCCACTGATGGCTGAACTAAAACATGTTTAAATCCCAGTAAGAACCAATCTGTCTGAGAGGCTGGCTGAGAGGATGAATGCACCAGTCTTCTAGAGGGGATATGTGTGTAGGTATAGAGGGGATATGTGTGTAGGTATAGAGGGGATATGAGTGTAGGTATAGAGGGGATATGTGTGTAGGTATAGAGGGGATATGAGTGTAGGTATAGAGGGGATATGAGTGTAGGTATAGAGGGGATATGACTGTAGGAATAGAGGGGATATGAGTGTAGGTATAGAGGTGATATGACTGTAGGAATAGAGGGGATATGACTGTAGGAATAGAGGGGATATGAGTGTAGGTATAGAGGGGATATGACTGTAGGTATAGAGGGGATATGACTGTAGGTATAGAGGGGATATGACTGTAGGTATAGAGGTGATATGACTGTAGGAATAGAGGGGATATGTGTGTAGGTATAGAGGGGATATGAGTGTAGGTATAGAGGGGATATGAGTGTAGGTATAGAGGGGATATGTGTTTAGGTATAGAGGGGATATGAGTGTAGGTATAGAGGGGATATGTGTGTAGGAATAGAGGGGATATGAGTGTAGGTATAGAGGTGATATGACTGTAGGAATAGAGGGGATATGAGTGTAGGTATAGAGGTGATATGTGTGTAGGTATAGAGGGGATATGTGTGTAGGTATAGAGGGGATATGAGTGTAGGTATAGAGGGGATATGTGTGTAGGTATAGAGGGGATATGAGTGTAGGTATAGAGGGGATATGAGTGTAGGTATAGAGGGGATATGTGTGTAGGTATAGAGGGGATATGAGTGTAGGTATAGAGGGAATATGTGTGTAGGTATAGAGGGGATATGTGTGTAGGTATAGAGGGGATATGAGTGTAGGTATAGAGGTGATATGACTGTAGGAATAGAGGGGATATGAGTGTAGGTATAGAGGTGATATGTGTGTAGGTATAGAGGGGATATGTGTGTAGGTATAGAGGGGATATGAGTGTAGGTATAGAGGGGATATGTGTGTAGGTATAGAGGGGATATGAGTGTAGGTATAGAGGGGATATGAGTGTAGGTATAGAGGGGATATGTGTGTAGGTATAGAGGGGATATGAGTGTAGGTATAGAGGGGATATGTGTGTAGGTATAGAGGGGATATGTGTGTAGGTATAGAGGGGATATGAGTGTAGGTATAGAGGGGATATGTGTGTAGGTATAGAGGGGATATGAGTGTAGGTATAGAGGGGATATGAGTGTAGGTATAGAGGGGATATGACTGTAGGAATAGAGGGGATATGAGTGTAGGTATAGAGGTGATATGACTGTAGGAATAGAGGGGATATGACTGTAGGAATAGAGGGGATATGAGTATAGGTATAGAGGGGATATGACTGTAGGTATAGAGGGGATATGACTGTAGGTATGGAGGGGATATGACTGTAGGTATAGAGGTGATATGACTGTAGGAATAGAGGGGATATGACTGCAGGTATAGAGGGGATATGACTGTAGGTATAGAGGGGATATGACTGTAGGTATAGAGGTGATATGTGTGTAGGTATAGAGGGGATATGAGTGTAGGTATAGAGGGGATATGTGTGTAGGAATAGAGGGGATATGAGTGTAGGTATAGAGGTGATATGACTGTAGGAATAGAGGGGATATGAGTGTAGGTATAGAGGTGATATGTGTGTAGGTATAGAGGGGATATGAGTGTAGGTATAGAGGGGATATGCGTGTAGGAATAGAGGTGATATGACTGTAGGAATAGGGGGGATATGACTGTAGGAATAGAGGGGATATGAGTGTAGGTATAGAGGTGATATGTGTGTAGGTATAGAGGGGATATGAGTGTAGGTATAGAGGGGATATGTGTGTAGGAATAGAGGTGATATGAGTGTAGGAATAGAGGGGATATGACTGTAGGTATAGAGGGGATATGTCTGTAGGTATAGAGGGGATATGAGTGTAGGAATAGTGGGGATATGTGTGTAGGTATAGAGGGGATATGTGTGTAGGAATAGAGGGGATATAGTGTAGGTATAGAGGGGATATGCGTGTAGGAATAGAGGTGATATGAGTGTGGGAATAGAGGGGATATGAGTGTAGGTATAGAGGGGATATGTGTGTAGGAATAGAGAGGATATGAGTGTAGGTATAGAGGTGATATGTGTGTAGGTATAGAGGGGATATGAGTGTAGGAATAGAGGGGATATGTGTGCAGGTATAGAGGGGATATGAGTGTAGGAATAGAGGGGATATGACTGTAGGAATAGAGGGGATATGACTGTAGGTATAGAGGGGATATGAGTGTAGGTATAGAGGGGATATGTGTGTAGGAATAGAGAGGATATGAGTGTAGGTATAGAGGGGATATGACTGTAGGTATAGAGGGGATATGAGTGTAGGAATAGTGAGGATATGTCTGTAGGTATAGAGGGGATATGAGTGTAGGAATAGAGGGGATATGTGTGCAGGTATAGAGGGGATATGAGTGTAGGAATAGAGGGGATATGAGTGTAGGAATAGAGGGGATATTAGTGTAGGAATAGAGGGGATATGTGTGCAGGTATAGAGGGGATATGAGTGTAGGAATAGAGGGGATATGACTGTAGGAATAGAGGTGATATGACTGTAGGAATAGAGGTGATATGAGTGTAGGTATAGAGGGGATATGTCTGTAGGTATAGAGGGGATATGAGTGTAGGAATAGTGGGGATATGTGTGTAGGTATAGAGGGGATATGTGTGTAGGAATAGAGGGGATATGAGTGTAGGTATAGGGGGATATGACTGTAGGTATAGAGGGGATATGAGTGTAGGTATAGAGGGGATATGACTGTAGGTATAGAGGGGATATGTGTGTAGGAATAGAGGTGATATGAGTGTAGTTATAGAGGGGATATGACTGTAGGTATAGAGGGGATATGAGTGTAGGTATAGAGGGGATATGTGTGTAGGAATAGAGGGGATATGAGTGCAGGTATAGAGGGGATATGACTGTAGGTATAGAGGGGATATGAGTGTAGGAATAATGGGGATATGTGTGTAGGTATAGAGGGGATATGTGTGTAGGAATAGAGGTGATATGAGTGTAGGTATAGAGGGGATATGACTGTAGGTATAGAGGGGATATGACTGTAGGTATAGAGGGGATATGAGTGTAGGTATAGAGGGGATATGACTGTAGGTATAGAGGGGATATGTGTGTAGGTAAAGAGGGGATATGACTGTAGGTATAGAGGGGATATGACTGTAGGTATAGAGGGGATATGAGTGTAGGTATAGTGGGGATATGTGTGTAGGTATAGAGGGGATATGAGTGTAGGAATAGAGGTGATATGAGTGTAGGTATAGAGGGGATATGAGTGTAGGTATAGAGGGGATATGACTGCAGGTATAGAGGGGATATGAGTGTAGGAATAGAGGGGATATGAGTGCAGGTATAGAGGGGATATGAGTGTAGGAATAGAGGGGATATGAGTGTAGGTATAGAGGGGATATGACTGCAGGTATAGAGGGGATATGACTGTAGGTATAGAGGGGATATGACTGTAGGTATAGAGGTGATATGCGTGCAGGTATAGAGAGGATATGTGTGTAGGAATAGAGGTGATATGAGTGTAGGTATAGAGGGGATATGACTGTAGGTATAGAGGGGATATGACTGTAGGTATAGAGGGGATATGAGTGTAGGTATAGAGGGGATATGACTGTAGGTATAGAGGGGATATGTGTGTAGGTATAGAGGGGATATGAGTGTAGGTATAGAGGGGATATGAGTGTAGGTATAGAGGGGATATGAGTGTAGGAATAGTGGGGATATGTGTGTAGGTATAGAGGGGATATGAGTGTAGGAATAGAGGTGATATGAGTGTAGGTATAGAGGGGATATGAGTGTAGGTATAGAGGGGATATGAGTGTAGGTATAGGGGGATATGACTGTAGGTATAGAGGGGATATGAGTGTAGGTATAGAGGGGATATGACTGTAGGTATAGAGGGGATATGTGTGTAGGAATAGAGGTGATATGAGTGTAGGTATAGAGGGGATATGAGTGTAGGAATAGAGGGGATATGTGTGCAGGTATAGAGGGGATATGACTGTAGGTATAGAGGTGATATGCGTGCAGGTATAGAGGGGATATGTGTGTAGGTATAGAGGGGATATGACTGTAGGTATAGAGGGGATATGAGTGTAGGTATAGAGAGGATATGTGTGTAGGTATAGAGGGGATATGAGTGCAGGTATAGAGGGGATATGTGTGTAGGTATAGAGGGGATATGACTGTAGGTATATAGGGGATATGAGTGTAGGTATAGAGGGGATATGACTGTAGGTATATAGGGGATATGAGTGTAGGTATAGGGGGGATATGACTGTAGGTATAGAGGGGATATGACTGTAGGTATATAGGGGATATGAGTGTAGGTATAGAGGCCATATGCGTTTAGGAGGAAAATGAAGCGCAATAACATTACAACAAAAAAATGTAAATCCTAGAATAAAACGAAAGGAGAGAAACAAAGTAAGGACATTCATTAAAACTCATCATATTGCCTTCCTGTCCTATCAGGCAGCATCAAACCAGCATGGAGCGATCCGGAGGGGGACTACAAAGTGTCTCCGGCGGCCTACAGAAGGGAGTTTTTGATCACGCTAATTAAAAGCCATTTTGTTTAAAACAAACAGGCACAACTCTAATTGGCTCTTTTCCATAAGAAAGGAAAAATGTTGAAAGTGAAAGAACGCACCAGGAAGATCAGAGACTGAGCTCTCAGGCAGACAAAGCTAGCTCGCCCTCACGCACAACACCCCCCCTACCCATGACAATTGAACCCCCCATCCTAGCATGGAAAGCACCATGCTCTTTAGTGAACCACACGTTAAAACCCACCACACACACAGTCACACACACATACAAGCTCACCTGGTACAACAGACTAGATTAAACATTTGGTTCAGACGCACAAAGTTTGAGTTAAATCATGAACCACATTTAGTCCTCCCACAAAAACGTCCACAACAGTGTGCGAATCAGCAAAGTATCCTAGACTTTCCACACTCCCTCTGAACTACAAAAAAGAAAAGCCTTTAACTCTTAAAGGTAAAAAAATACATTTATGAAGCACTTCAACAATGCTCCTCAGTGCCAGCTGTGAGATGGAGTCAGTAGCCAGCTCACTGCGCTTGAAGTGAAGAACAGATGGTATCCTTCCTCAGTGGCTCATACTGACACTTAGTAAGATGTACTGGGAACTGCAGCCATATTTGTTTTGTGAATACGATTTATGTGATTTTTGATCGATGAGTGGTAGCAAGTTTTCTGTGAACACTGCCCCGGGGTCAGTTATGCCTATTTAGCTCTAAAGGAAAGCAAAAAGTTGAAAAACGGAAAGAGATCCAGAGCCTCTCACAAGTGGTGAATGTGGCGACTTGCATTTTTGCACACACATTCACGCTTACGTACATATGAACCAACAAACAATCACTATGTAGTAAATTACAAGTCTACCACACAGCAGTCCAATCATCTGTCTGGTGAAAACAATGCTGAAGAAACAGCAGTCGTCCAATCACAGCGAGCGAGGCCGATTGAAACATACAGAGCCATCGGAGCTTGTGGGAAATTAAACACCCAATCATCGGGAAGCATCAATTCACAGCAACCAAACTTCTTTTCTCCTACCTCTTTTGTGTTCGCTATTCCAGACAAGTGCAATGACTGAATTACACACACACGTGGAATAAAAAAAACACTGAGACACATTTAAAACACATACACAATACATTCCATTAGAGTTTCTGAATAGAAAGGTTCGGTTATCTATATGATAATAGAGCGAACGTCTGGCTTTCAACAATATGAGGGAACGCACAATGCAGAGCGTAGAGGCCCGCGCCTAAAGACAAAATGATCTGTAATACAATCTGCTCGATAGATTGCCAACTGTCATTATGCGGAGAGGTTGGTCTCTGGATTGCGAGACAATAAGAGCTCCGGCGACAAAGACGATGATAGTCTTTTGGTTAGCGAGCCGAGTCGCCGTGCTTCGGCAGTGAGAGAAGGACATACTGTAGAGGGGGAGGGAGAGGTCCTGGATGAAGTGGTGCAGAGGGGAAACTCTGGGCAACAGGTATGGTCGGCCGAGGCACGGCCAGGCCACTTAACACACACACACAACCATTTAAAATCTATTTTTTGGACTCGTAATGTCTGTTCGTGTGTGGGTGCCTACGTTATATTAACAATACCGTTATTTTAGTAATTGGTGCTCTGATCTGTAATCTAAAAAACATACATTAAACTCAACAAATTGCAGGGGGTTTCCATATTAGATACCCGGGGAACAATTAGGGTTAACTGTCTTGCGTGAACAATGGACTTGTTCCAGATCCAAGCAAACTTTCGGTTAGCGGTCAGATTCAGTGATCGCTAGGCAACCTGCATTTCTGGGTTTAACCTTAAGTGCCTGTTTCTCATGCATTGTACAACATGGCCCACTACAAAAGACATGTATGGACATCCTGTAGGACAGTTATGAAAACAGAGCCAGAAATCACAAAGGAATTCAATTTTCGCTTGGCACATATGATGTATTATTAATCCAATTTTATGTGGACCTTACATTTTTGAAGAAAATCACATTGAGCAAATTAATGAGGTAAACGTGATGATCCACCATGATCAAAGGCAATTGGTGTTGAGCAAGTATAGCCACCAATTAGTAAAATAAGCCTGGGAAAGGGACTAAAATATGCATCGAGCATCCTGATGAAAAGACGAGGTCATAGAGAATGGACTAATTTCACAAATGAAATTTTGTGTTTTTCGCTCTGAAGACAGGAGAGAGGCCAACGTGTGCTTGTTTTTTCTGGAGTCAGGTTAGTCCGGTGAGTCTAAACTGAAGTTTTGCAAATGTGAAGACAATTCTGTCAGAATGGATTTTAAGGAATGCCCCCAAACTTTTGTAGAGGACAAAAACTATTTTGCAGATTTAAAAAGATGAAACTTTTAAATAAATCTCAAGATCTACTTGAAGTGCAGGTAACTGTATAAAGACTTGGGGGTACGGTTATACTGCAATATGTAAGAAGAGGCTGTAGGGAGCTGGCCCAAATGGTAACTTAAAAAACATTCAGTCTCTTACCTACATCATGTAATGCTGTCCATAGTTTGTTAAAAGATAACAAGCTTCATAAGAGGATCTAAAATGAGTCTAAAATGAGCAAGTCTTCAGTTGCAGATAAGATATAAAAAAATCAGGAGTGGAGATGACTGGGTAAAACCAGAGGCAACAGAGGACGCCTACAAACCAGGCCGACATTCTTTCTCCAGTCACAATACAAGACTTCGATTGTGCCTCGTCAATCACACTAACAACCGGCAGACGGAAATAGATTGGTCATGTGTTTTTCAAAAATCAACAGACTAAATGAGATATGAACAAAGGGTCATATTCTTCAACCGTTCTTAAGAAGAAATTCGTTCTTAAAACCCACTTAAGCAGTTTCCACAAAGATTCTGACATTCACCAATGTTTACTTATCTGGAATTTGTTATTAGGAAAGAACAGAATCTACGCACAGTGAAAAGCACTCTTACGCAGATTTGCGCGCTGACATTTCGTGACAAATCATTAGTCTCTGCGTTTTCATCAATTGTACAGTGCTTTAAATATTATGAAGAATAACATTATGAATAATATTCAATTATTTCAAACATTTGCATATATTTAACACTTTTCTGTGGATCGCACACCCGAGATTGCGGGCACACCCGAGATTGCGGTCATTCCGATTATGTCCCCGATGCGCTGGACCAGCTCAGTAAGGACAGTGCAAGCCTTTTCCCCCTCCTGTGCTCAGCATCTCTCGTTTGTGTTTGGCAATACTTTTTTGCCTCAAACTTCATGTCAAACCATTTCTTTTTTATGTCATCAGTGGTGCGCCCTTCCCCTGACACAGCGTTCACAGAACAAGTGATTAAATCCCATGCATCCTTTTTGTATTTGATTTTGCAATTACTGACCCTGCTAAATATTACATCTTTTTGCCTGTTCACTTCTTGCAGAAGTATTTCAACTTCTGAAATACAGAAGTTTTTTTTTCTTTTGGCGTCTGATCCTCTATACTGTCTATACATTTTCGTTTCGGCATTTTTGCGTTCTCCACGTTTTATCACGATAAGTTTCCACTCCGCCCTGCAGTTAAATGCCCTTTTATGGGAAATACTGGGGCGTTTACCTATGCTAATTAGGAACAACAGACACGCGCTTTAAATTTACGAAGACGTGGTATTCATCATTATAGGAACGTAGGTGCGAACAATTATGCAATTTAAGACTTTTCTTAGGACCTTTCTTAGGAACAAATTTAAGAAATAACTTAGGAAGACATTGAAGAATATGGCCCAAAGTCTCTGTTTGAACAGAAGACAAAGCTACGGTCTAAAATCATCCTATTCCACTATCGAAAGGTCTGCATGGAGTTACAAAATGATAGCCATGCTAACCCGATTCATATAATACCCTCCATGCTTACTCCTATTTTAATGCTGTTTGTATTCAACAATAAATATTTTTTATTATAATTAAGCAGCTTTTTTATATACAATGACAGATATGCAAACAACTCACTCACAGAAAAGCTGCTCTGCAGTTTAAGCAGGCATAACGTTCAATTGGATAACAATGAAATACATCGCAGATCCTTGAGGGGGGAAAAAGAAAACGGATAAGAAAAAAAGTGGAAAGGTTAACAGTTTATTTTTTTAAATTCCTAATCCTGACCTCAAAAGGAAACTGGAGGTATTTTCAGTAGGTGTTATTGATCCTAAGCCTGCCTGTGTGCTGGTAACGGGACACAATGTTAGGACAAGCCACTTAAGCACATTAGACTTATAATTCATATGTCTTGGCAAACGTTGTTCAGCTTGGTCCAAAGCTCTGGGAGCTAGTGCTTCTCCCGCTGGCTTCTGGCTAAGAGCAGGAGGGAGAGAGGAGAGGGAGAAAGAAAAAGAAAGAGAGACAGTGAGGGATAGTCAGCAAGAGAGAGAGAGAAGGAAAGAGATGTGGTGGGCGTAGCTGTGCAGCTGTCAGCTCATGCTCCAAGACACTCTGCAGGGAGGCAAACAGGAAAAGAGGAGGATAGTAACAATAAAAAGGGAAGAAATATATGATGGGATGAGAGAGAGAGTGAGTGAGAAGTGGTAGATGAGATGTCTCCTCGGTGGAAAAAAAAGAAAGGAAGCTGAAGTACAGCGAGGTACGCGAGTCGCCACACGTCGGGGAATTTGTTTACAGTTTGCTGTCATGCAATGTGATCAACAGCAGATAGCCCAGCGGTTATCTGACCAGTAACGTCACTGGATCGAATCCCTGACATGGTGATTCTGTACTTGAGCAAGGCAGTTAACCCTAACAAACCTGTGACTCCTTTTGGATATGAGTGCCTGCTAAATTATGCTATAAAGGAGTGCAGTACGGGGGCACAAGTGTGGGTGTCTCCAAACGAACCCTGCCATGACCCTGGCTTTCCTATAGTTTGTGTCTGTTCAGTTCTATGTTTGCGGTTGTTCTTTGCCAATCTCATCTGTTCCATTCAGGTTGTGTCATTCACTGACTGTCAAGGCTGTCAGATCGCTCCTGTCCCTGCCTCATTGGTTTATGTGTGTGTGAGATCATTTGTGTGTGTGTGTGTGTGTGTGTGTGTGTGTGTGTGTGTGTGTGTGTGTGTGTGTGTGTGTGTGTGTGTGTGTGTGTATACCTGTGTGTGTGTTGACATCATGTTTTTGAGTTTTGTACCCAGTATCACGATTGTCGGAAACCAATCCCTGATTTGACAAGGAAAAAACACTGCTACCAATGCTGCCCAAAATAACAGTTGCTGCGCCATACCCATATCTGCTACACTGGCATGGCACTAAGGAAATGTCTAAAGGCACTTTTGACAAACTGAATGATATATATTGAAACAATTAGTTGAGCATGTCCAGTGGTCTGGGTGTCAAGAAACATGCATGTGAGGCTAGGGGTTTTTGTCCAAACTCCTGTTGTCTTGTGTCATCTTAGTAAAGCAAAGATTATGCAGTTTTATAAATACAGTTCATTCAAGTATTCATTTTTTGGCTCTGTATTGCACATTGGATTTGAATGAAACATGTTATCTCTTAGTAATTGTTTTATATATATAGCCTCGATTTTAGGGTAGGGTTTTCACCACCCGCTGCAGGGACTTGCGGTCGGCCGCAGAGCAACCGTTCTACCAGACTGTGGCACAGTTGGTTAGAATGCTCTCGACTGTACAGCAGGAGAAGTTTACCAGGGTGTTGGTAAATAGGTGGGCCTTCCTTAAAAAGTGAAGGCGCTGTTGTGCCTTTTTGACCAGGGTTCTGGTGTTGAGGGACCAGGATAGGTCGTTGGAGATGTGGACTCCCAGGAATTTGTAGCTGGCCACACGTTCCACTGTGGTCTCATCAATGAAAACTGGGGCATGCATACAGCTATTTGTCTTCCTGTAATCCACAATAAGTTCTTTGTTTTTTTGGCATTGATGGCCAGGTTGTTATCTGCACACCAAGCCACTAGGTGGTGGATCTCTAAGTAGGCTGCCTCGTCGTTTTCCCTGATCAGACCCTCTATGGTGATATCATCTGCAAACTTGACGATGGTTTTGGAGCTGTGTAGAGGAACGCAGTCGTGGGTGAAAAAGGAGTACAAGAGTGGGCTAAGCACACAGCCCTGTGGGACACCGGTTTTCAGAGTCCATGTGAAGGAGGTGAGGTTGTTCAACCTGACAGACTGAGGTCTATTGGTTAGGAGTCCAGTTGCAAAGAGAGGGGATGATCCCCTGTCTTGTAGTTTGGTAACCAGCCTAGAGGAGATGACTGTATTTGAATGCTGAGCTAAAGTCTATGAACAGCATCCTCACATAGGTGTTAGTTTTGTCCAGGTGGGTCAGGGCAAGGTGGACAGTAGTGGAGATGCCGTCCTGAGTAGACCTGATAGGGCGATAGGCAAACTGATGTGAGTCTAGAGTTGGAGGGAAGCAGGACTTAAGGTGAGTCAATAAGAGTCTTTCAAACTTCACTTCATGATTGTAGGGGTGAGCGCAACAGGTCGAAAGTCACTTTGGCATGACACAGTCAACTGCTTTGGCACTAGAACAATGGTTGTGGTCTTGAAGCACATCGGGACAATCGCTAGCGACAGTCAGAAAGATTGTAATCCTTCTCAGGAACGAGTAGCACTTTTTGCATATACAGTGCATCCTGAAAGTATTGACAGCGCTTCACATTTCGTTATGTTACAGCGTTATTGCAAAATGTATTCAATTCATTTCGATAACGTGACAAACCTTTTTTTTCAATCTTTGCAAATCTGTAATTTATTTATAATAAATAAATCACATGTACGTAAGTATTGACAGCATTTGCCATGAAACTCAAAATTGAGCTGAGGCACATAATGTTTCCACTGATCATCCTTGAGATGTTTCTACAACTTGAATGGAGTTTATCTGTGGTAAATTTAGTTGATTGGACATGATTTGGAAAGGCACACACCTGTCTATATAACAGTGCATGTCAGAGCACAAACCAAGAGATGAAGTCCAAGGAATTGTCTGTAGACCTCCGAGACAGGATTGTAACAAGGTACAGATCTGGGAGAGGGTACAGAAACATTTCTGCATGAGCACAGTGGCCTATATCATCCGTAAATGAAAGAGGTTTGGACTCTTCGTAGAGATGGCCACCTGGCCAAACGGAGCGATCAAGGAAGAAGTGCCTTAGTCAGGGAGGTGTTCAAGAACCCGATGTCACTCTGACAGAGCCCAAGCATTGCTCTGTGAAGAGAGTAAAACCTTCCAGAACAACAACCATCTCTACAGCACTCCATCAATCAGGCTTGTATGATAAGAGTTTTCCAAAAGGCACCTGAAAGACTCTCAGACCATGAGAAACAAGATTCTCTAGTCTGATGAAATGAAGATTGAACTCTTTGACCTGAATGCCAAGGGTCATGTCTGGAGGAAACCGCTTATCACCTAGCCAATACCATCGCGACAGTGAAGCGTGATGGTGGCAGCATCATGTTGTGGGGATGTTTTTCAGCAGCAGGAACTGGGAGACTAGTGAGGATCGGGGGAAAGATGAATGCAGCAATGTACAGAGACATCCTTAATGAAAACCTTCTCCAGAACGCTATGGACCTCAGACTTCCGACGAAGATAACAAAGGAGTGGCTCCATCCAACCTGATGAAGCTTGAGAGGTCCAACAGAGAAGAATGGGAGAAACTGCCCAAAAATAGGTGTGCCAAGCTTGTAGCAGGCGCTTCAACAAAGTATTGCGCAAAAATTGTGAATACTTACGTACATATTATATTTTTGTTCTTACATTTTAAATTGCAAAAAAATATAAACAAACTTTTTTCACTTGGTCATTATGTGGTATTGCGTGTAAGTTTTGGAGGAAAAAAATATTGAATACATTTCAGCATAACAAAATGTAGTAAAAGTAGGGATGCGCCGATCCACATTTTTTCACTTCCGATCCGATCCCGATACCCGAATTCGGCTATTGGCCGATACCGATACTATTCCGATACCAGAGCTGTGTTTGCTTTAATATTATCATTATCAATCATTATTGTTGATTTTATATGATGCTGAAATAAACTCCTCTCAACAGGCAAGTATGATATGTACATATGTATGCATGTATATCCCAAAAGGCAACTTGAGGTAAGTATAAGGTCAAAAAGGAAGTCAGAAAAACAGGAAATCCTGTTAACAGGACAAATACCATTCTGAAAACAAATATGCAACTGTAAAGGTTTCAAATTGATTGTCATGTCAATATTTATTACATTCCAAAAATGTAAAATACTTGAGGTTTGAAAAATATAAGAAAAGTGCAAAGTGTAAACATCTTACACACTATCAATAAAATAGTGTGCATCTGAACAGCACAAATTAAGTACACTTGCTCTTGTGGCATCAACAAATCAAGGTTGTAAAATGTAAAATAAATATAAGAAATATAAGAAATGTGCAATAACTGTAAACATCTTACACACACTTACAATAAAACAGTGTGCATCTGAAAAGCACAAATCAAGTACACTGGCTCAGTTGTAGCATCAACCAATAAAGGTTTTAAAGTGGCAAATATTGAAATAAGAAAAGTGCAATAACTGTAAACATCTTACACACACACTGTCAATAAAACAGTGTGCATCTGAACAGCACAAATCAATTACAGTAGGAGGTTTGGCCCTGAAGATGACCTGGATTAAGCTTAAAGCCAGAGTCTAACTATTCTTCAAAAGAAAACAAAAAGTAAATAACTCAAAGTTAACACTGAGGGAGTGATGTAGTGTTCAACAAATCTCACTTAAACATTGGCAGGTTCTTTTTGAGGAATATGAGCATTTCTGCTCTCTCTGCTGTCAGGCGGCATTATCAGCGACATTGGGCAGACATCTGACGTCCAAATATCTGTAGTAAAGCTCAGGACTGGAACTCCTTTTAAATTTTCAGCTAACTTGGTTGACACTCGGCTGTATAGTTCAGCTAGCGCAGTCTCTGACAAATATCTCCTGGATGGTAAACTATATCGTGGCTGCAAGTGTTCTATCAGGCTGCGAAATCCAGCGTTTTCCACCACTGATAACGGTTGGTCATCGAGTACGATGAAGTTGAGCAACTTCTCTGTAATCGCTTTAGCCTTTACGTTGTCTGCCTGGAGTTTACCTTGCTTCTGGAATCACTCCAGAAGTGATTCCTGACGGCTCGCGTTGTCTTTCTGCCCCCTGGCTAAAAAATCATCGTGCTCTTTAATGTGGTGCCTTTTTAAATGTTTGATTACATTCGTTGTGTTGTATGACGCGAGTGTTGTTCCGCCTCCCGGAATTATAGCTTTGCAAACATTACATTTTGCTGTCTTGCTCTGCGGTGTTTCGATTGTAAAGTATTTCCACACAGCGGACATGTTGGCTAGCGACAATGTTATCCTGACAGCTGCCTGCAAACTGCGGAATGGATTTCCTGAGCGGAGGCGTGTCTCATAACTCTGTGTCTCAGTGAACAGCATCCAGCATCCTCCGTTCAGGAAATCCATTCCACAGTTTGCAGCCAGCTGTCAGACTACCCGGCGGGAATCACGTTTGGAGTCATTTCAGCAGACAACGTTTAAGCGCAGACATGGCTCATGGATATCAAATATCTCCGCAGGTTGGATCGGGAAAATCTGATACATGAATTACGCTGGTATCGGTCCCAATACCGATACTGGAGCGGCCCCATCCCTAAGTAAAAGTGAAGCGCTGTGAATACTTTCCGTTATTGTGTTATTTAGCTAACTTGATATTGCGAAGAGAGTTATTTTTTGTTTCTACAGATGATGCTTATTATTGAAACATCCACAGCATAGCTAACTATCAGATACACCTGTCAGGATACCTATAAAAGTTTTTGGCGCCAGATTTGAGCTGTGCTTGCAAATATTCAGGCTGTCACTTTCAGCCGTTATAATGAAAATAGAAATATTGTGTGTCCTTGCAATATTATTACTGCTATCAAAATATGTTCCATATAATTTCACTTTCAACTATAAAAAACTAGCCTTCATTTTAACTGTCTAAATCACAAAGTAGCACATCAGCTATGGTGGTTGACGCTAATTCACCTTGCTAGATTATTTTCCTAACCAATTGTATTACTGCATTACATGAAGCCAACATTCCTTCTTTGGAGATGTTACAAACAAGAAAAAGTGTGGTGGGAGCATCATGCTATGGGGATGCTGCTACGCAGCAGACTGGTCAGGATTAAAGAAAAGGATTAACATATCTTTAGACAGAATAACAACTCTAAGCATTGCAATCAAATCAACAATGTATCTACGTAATTTGCGTCAATCCATATCCCAGAACTTCTGGTGCCTTACTCCTTAATAGCAGTTCAGTCACCATAGTAAAGAACGGAAGTGTATTGTAGACTACACAGACAATCATTTATATACACAGTTTAAAAAAAACAGTCTGTCGCAAGACACTAACTCTCACTAGTGAAGCAACTGTGACTTTTATGGCCAATGTCACAGATTCCTCTGAGAGTTCGTAAACAATTGGATAGTGCAACGGCGTCACACAGCTCTTAATACAGATATCAGACAACCGCATATACCCAGTTCAGACACATAGACACCAAGAGAAACCAAACTGAGGAAATTCAGGACATCATGCTGTGGTGATAATCATCTGAGTGGACAGACCGGGACAAACACACTCACACACACTTCAACTGGACACTGACTGGAAACTCCAAACTTCTTTTTTTAAGAGAGAAAGACTAGAAGAGAATAAGAGAATGAAGATGAGGGGGGGAAATGTGGCAGGGGACGGGGGATTTCTTTCATTGCTGATACAATCCTACCCACTTCCTGCAGAGGAAGACAATGCTAGTTTGGAGCAACAAATTCAAAGGTCTATTAAAATGCTAAACACGTGTGCCACATTACAGATGTAATGATTATGGAATATGTCGTACAGGAGTGGGCAACACTACCAACTGATCATGGTAAATAGAAGATAATGATTTATCTTATATTTACCATGATCAGTTGCTAATGTCGCCAAACACTTTATTTTTTAACTTTTAGCACTAGTCATTGGTAAAGCAAAAGCAACAAAACATGGATCCCTGTGGGAGGTTTGGCCGTACACACCAATTGAGTGAAATATTTCATGCAAATGAATCCCCATAACACCTTGCAGCAAAACCTGAAAGGGACTTTTTGGCACATTTCACAATAGCTTTTTCCATAGGGTATTTTCAGATCCACTTCAAATAAGGTTTGTGTGTTTCGTTAAGGCTTAACCCACCTCAGCATCTTGATACTCGTATATATCACCTAAGGGCAAGCCTTCGTTTGTCAACTTATTTGCATAAATGTACTCTTAATGTCTTAACTCTAAATACGGCCATATAGATAATGATAAAAAATCACCATGCACTATGTATATTTACAAAGTCATCAATGCAGAGGTGGTTTATGCGTACACAAAACAAATACCTTATTTGATGTTGATCTAAAAATCCCCAGCGGAAAAATGTATGGTGAAATACCACAAATAGCCCCACATTTTGCCGCAAGGTGTTGTGGGTATTATTATCACACGTCACTATTTCTGTCTATAACCTAATGTTCCTTAATGTGTTATAAGCCTGTTGCCAAGAACAACATTTCTGGAGCAAACTGAGTATCTCAGGTCTGCAACTCTGACAACATTATTAAGTACCATGACAGGTAAAAGACTGAGCTCTGCTTGGAGACCTGTTTCTACGACTGGAGTGTTGAGAGCTGATCTATTGGCACAGTTCAGGAGCAGAGGATTGGAGGAATCCTGTTCTAATCCCAAACGGCTTTACACAATCGAGAATCACTAATGCGAAGAGAAAACACCTTATAACAACAACCTTATAACACACCACGTACTAGACGGTGTAACCAGAACAGAGATGTAGCTGGAGCAGTCCCACTAGACTCAGCTGATATGATAAAAACATTTTCTTTACTAAAACTTTAAACTAACATTAATGTCAGATGAATTGAAGTAACACACCAAAAAAAAACTCAAAGTGTGCCCAATTGACTATTGAACAGAAAAAAAACTCAAGAGAAAAAAGTATTGGTATTCACCAGTTGCCTGCATTCATAAAGTTATAAGTAAAGGTATGCATGACTTAAGTATAGTCTAAAATAAGTTAAGTATATATTTTTCAAAATAGAAGACACATTAAATGATTAGAATTATATAAAGACATGTCCATGTTTCTGGAGCAAACAGAAACTCTGACTACTCTGAGATAACATTATTGAGTTTCCATGACAGGTAAAAGACCAAGCTCTGCTTGGAGACCTGTTTCTATGACTGGAGTGTAGAGAGCTGATCTATTGGCACCGTTCAGGACCAGAGGATTGGAGGAATCCCTTTCTAATCCCTAACGGCTTTACACAATCGAGAATCACTAACGTGAAGAGAAAACACCGTATAACAACAACACGAGCGGCACATCAAGCACTGCCGGTAAACGGTGTAACCACGGCGACAGAAATGTAGCACGAGCGGTCCCCTTTGACACGCGGTCCCCCTAGACTCGTGTTGCGGCCACTTACCGGTTTTTGGTGATAATGACGTCTTCCTCGTGAGGTGAAGGAGGTCGGGTGACTCGGGACGGTCGCTGTGTTCGCGTAATTTGTGTATCGCTTTCTCCTCTCAATCTCTGGTCCGTTAGTCTATGAAAGACAAGGTGAGATCCCAGTCTGCTCTGGTCATCCGGCGGCTTCACGGACACACAAACAAGACAAGCAAGAGAGCAAATGACAAGGGACAGAGAGAGGGGAGGAGTAGTCCATTAGTTTATGGGCACCGTCTGAGAGTTACCTATTGGAGGCGGGTAAATCAAGGAACTTAAATGGGCTTAATAGTAGGCTAGATACCGAGTCAAATTGTAGACTAACCCCAACTAACTGTTATGTGTCTAACCCTGCGTGCGCATTCAGTTCCATGTGTTTTTTCTTAAGGCTAAGGGCGACTGGCTGGGGCATAATACGCTTCATAACCTGTCAGAACTCGGATGTTTGTCACTGTCCAATTCTTTTGAGCAGTTTAACTGATAGGCCCCAAGTCTATCTATTACTTTACAGTCATACAAAATAACACAGTAGCAACGCGCAGGCACTTTTCCATTACGAAGTTTAACTCACATGTATTAGAGATTGTCTCTGCGCCGCGGCTCTAGAGGGAGGGAGGCAAGAAAGGGGAGAGGAAGGAGGCGAGGGTGAAATGTGTCAAGGAACGGAATGTCTAAAATGAAGTGAACGCATAGGTCAGGTTTGACACACTTTATTATTCATTCTCTCTGCCGCGTGCGTCCGCACCAACTAGCCCGAAGTGCTGCGTACACTGCGCATGTGCGTCGAGGCGATGCCCAAATGTCAGGGGCAATAACTGGAGATGGATGTCATTCCGAATTCCTTCTCCTCTGCTTGCGGTTTAACTCCTCAGGAGCTAGGTTTTGTCTCTTCTAAATAGCCACATGATTAGCATTTAACATATATAAAATGCAACAATCCAATTGCTGGTGACTTTGCTTTGTACAACACTCACCCTTTTGACCTCAACACAAATTACTTCAGCAATTGCGGTCTCAGACTGAAGTTTGGAGCAAACTATATGCGCACCGTGATATAGGTTATATGGCATTTTCGATAGGGATGAAGGATGAATGCATGTTGTCTTTCATCCCTATCGAAAATGCCCTATAAGATGTCTGTAATAGGACTACAACAGTGTGTCCGTATAAATAGTAATTGTGTGTCCTTTTACATGTTCCTATTAATCAGCCAGAACTAATGCCGCACAGTTATCCAAAAAGTACAAAGATTCATCGATTTTTTTCAATTGTTAAATTTCTAAAATCACAAGGCTATTAACAAAGTTGTAAAAGCAATTTCTTTGCACATCGGTAATGATCTTTAGCATGTTTCAGATGTTTCAGGCAATAATGCATTTTTGTCTACAACTGAAACCTCATGTTTAATCTGGATTTCTTTATTAGATCATGTAAAATAGTTATACCATGCATGTCAGGCCTTTATTTTTGTTCAAAAGTAAGACTTTTTTCTCCAAATGATGTCAACTCATGTCCTTGTTTTTCTTTGATATTGTTAGAAACAACATGCACACCCTCACACACATACCCGGCCAAATGACACCCTGCTGGGGCTACAATAGAGGTCTCTCCACAAACAGACGTCTCTTCATCTACAGGTCTGTATAAGATGGTGTCTATCAAACCAACCAACTGCAAGGTCGAAAAGCCTAGACGCCAACTTGCAGTTGCAATAGTAGATTCTCACATCAGCCTAATGCCAAATTAAATGTGAATGCAATGTTAAGCACACCTAACATACATAAGTTGTGTAAAATGTTTAAATATCTATGTGTTTTGCCAAATGGCAACCAACAGTTTTTCTTGTAGAGTAGTTTTTGTAATGTATGGAATATTGTATAAAATGTGACATTCTTTCACTTATGGGTGAGCTGTGTAGTCACAGAGTGTTTAGGGAAGAGCACTTCTGTGTATCATGTTGATTAGGAGCACAGCTATGGGTTTAGCTAAGCACCGGACATAGGTTAGTAAATCGATGTTCCTGGTTATGTTCACAGGTGATTGTGATTAATATAATGTTACGTGTTGTGGTGAGTGTTTCCTAATATGTAGTTGTACACTGTATGTTATAGTTTTTAAAAGTCGCTTTATGTACGCGCATTAGCTTTTACGTTCAGTCTATGTTTTCCATTTGTGTTTGCCGTTTGTTTTATTATGATTAAAACCACCACAATTGTGATTTATCTGGCTCTGCATCTCACTCTCTCTACACCACACCGTAAGCATCCGTTACACATTTATCCACAATCCTTCACTACAGTTATCACAAATGTTTTATACTGTATATCTATATACACATGTGTCCCTCACTTACTGATTTCCTACTGGTGTTTTTGGATGAACACTAACAAACAGTTACTCAAACACCATAGGCGGCACCGTACATTATAATATTATTGTTTAAAGTACATGGCCTGCTACCCCTTAATGTTAGCCCCAGATGCCAACAAGATCATAGGCAAAAATTATAGGCTGTGCCTACTCAGTTCAGTACCCGATGTGCTACGCCAAACTTGGGTTTTACATATTTATGTTTACGATTTAGTGTTGTGCGAAGCTAATTTATGTGTGTCTTGGTCCGTTTTCTATATTGATGGTATGATTCGTCCCTAGGGAAATCATGATTTGATGTACCCACTACCTTTTATTTTAGGCAGAGAATTGATTCCGTTTTTAAGTGTGTTGTTTACAATAAATTATTTGTATAATATGTAGGCTAAGATATTTCCAGTGTTTATAACAGCATTGCTATAAAACTACCTGATTTAAATTCCATCAAAAGCTGTAAATAATCCAGTTGGGACCACAAGGCTCCAAAGAACAGGGGATTGGCACGTTGGCCTTGATATTCCCCCCAGGTTGTATGAGTTGGGATATCAAAGCATTCTTTGGCACATTGCACCTCTAGAGACTCCTGCAGGCGGGTGCATGCTTCTTGTGGACATTATCCAAAAGACCATTCTCTTCCAAGGGCGCTGGTCCTGGCTAACATTCTTCTTGGCCGAGCTGTGTTAGAAAGTACAAGGTTTTACACTTTTTGGTTCTTTTTGTTGTAGCCCACCAGCAGGAATTGATCCTACAATTATGACGCTTTAACAATACGTGACTCTTTCCACTGGTCAGAGGATTCCAAGTTCCAACACCTCGCTGCAGTAAAGGGGATATTGACCCCTGTAGGGTGACTTTCAGATTGGACTGGTGTCCTGTGTCTCTGTGGTTACTAAAGATCCCACGGCCCTTTTTGTAAGAGTATGGGTGTTGTTAACCCTGGTTCTACTTGCTACATTAACAACATGGCCACCAAATCGTACCAAGCTTGCAACAGGCTTATTCATTCTCTCTTCTCCATCTTGTAGCTAAACTGTATTTAATTATGAGGTACCTCATTCTTTAAATCAGATCATATTCTGGCATGTGAGTACAAAACACTTGTTCTTGTTTAAAAACAATGTTACCTGCTTTAACAATACCTTACCTGCATTTTTACGTTTTTTTGACCAGTAGATCCTCATTATGTAAATCCAGTGACAGATACTTTTGGCATCTGCAAGCTGCTTTTGCTTAGTCTTTCTAATTTGAACCAAGTAAAAAAAAGTATTTAGTATTATATAAACACAATTGGGGATTTAAGTTATATTATATATGCATTTGCAATGAATAACTAAAAAACGAAAGTCATGTCAAGCAATGCACTGTTTGCATTGCATGAGAAATGGCCTAAACATGTTTAAAAGATTTCCACTTATAACATGCAGGACAGACAAGTGACAGTTTTATTCGACCTCTAGTGGTTAAAGAGAGCCATTTCAGTTACGTGGTGGATTATTACTCTATTGCTTTAGAGCGCAATGGCCCAAATAACTGCTGACGTCTTTCTCGTATGCGCTGCAACTAATATAATCTCTGAACATGTCGGAAATGCGAATCTGTTCGTTCTATTCCAAGCTGAAGAATAAAGGAAGTAGTTCAATAATAAACAATGCACGAAGGAGGAAGCAGAGTTCAAGGCGGTGCGTCCTGTTCCACTAACCCACACTAACCAATAAATTCAACCTGTCAGTGCACATCTCTGTCATTAACCCACACTAACCAATAAGTTCAACCTATCAGTGCACATATTCTGTCGTTAACCCACACTAACCAATAAGTTCAACCTATCAGTGCACATACTCTGTCATTAACCCACACTAACCAATAAGTTCAACCTATCAGTGCACATGCTCTGTCATTAACCCACACTAACCAATAAGTTCAACCTATCAGTGCACATACTCTGTCATTAACCCACTCTAACCAATACGTTTAACCTATCAGTGCACATACTCTGTCATTAACCCACACTAACCAATAAGTTAAATTAACCTATCAGTGCTCATACTCTGTCATTCATTCATTTAACCTCTTTAGTAGGCTTGTACTAAACATATTTTTTATGTTCTTAGTGCTAATTACTGTATACGGTTAGGAAAGGGCGAACTTCTGGTGGTGGAACTTCATGTAAAGCAACCTTGGGTTTGAGAACGGCGCTATAGAAATTGAACGTATTATTATTATTTATTATTCTGTTTATGGATAGGATCATTCATCATTTTTGTTGTTCAATTCATTTCCCCGGGCGCCGTGACGTGGAAGTCAAATCAGGTAACTGATTAGGGCTGCCCCCTGCACCTCAGGGTTGGGTAAAATGCAGAGAACACATTTCAGTTGAAGGCATTCAGTTGTACAACTGACAATATTGTTCTATTCTATTTAACAAATAATTCACATCACTACTTATTGTGTACCCCGTACTTGCCAGGGTATGCCAATGGCTGGCATTGCGAGCGTTTGTGTGCGTACTTAAGCCTGTTTTATGCTTCTGCGTCGAATCGACGGCGTACCCTCGCAGACCCCTCTGCGTCGTCGCGAACCCCTCCGACCCCTACGCCGTAGCTCGACGTGCACCTCCAAAAAATTGTAACTACGCGTCGAGGCGACACAGACCACAAGGGCTGTGATTGGTCAGATTATACATCTGGCGGTGAAATGCAACGCAACCCGACGCAGAACCATAAAACGGCCACGTCGCCGTAGGAGTGACGGCGTAGCTACGCCGTGGAGTTGACGCAGAAGCGTAATGAGGCCTTTAGGTGTGCGCGAATGTACGTGCGTATGTGCATACCTGCGCATTTGAGGTCTGCGGAACGAGGTTGCAGACCGGCCTCTGGTTCAAAAACAATCAATACGTTCATACTGACAAAATAAATACTTATTCAGAGCAGCATTACAAAGAAATTAACACATTTACATTCGTCTCATTATTTGCCTTCACACATTAACACCAGAATAGAATGCAGAAATATTTATTTAGCAATTATTATTTTTTTTTTACCATTCAACACAGAAAGACACATTTGTTTTTCTTTATTTGGGCAGACCAGATGAAAGAACAAGGCTTTAAGTTAGCAAATGACCAGTTACAGCATGCCTGGATTTGTTTGTTTCATTTGCATAACAGTTAAGACACAACAGCTGGATAGTATTAGAGAATATCATCATGAATTTATAATCGGGTATAATTGAGGCTTTTGGTATCATTGTGCAACTTAATTACAATAATGCAAACGTTTATTTCAAAGTAGGTGTGGTTAGGACATAGCAGTCCTAAACAGGGGTCATTAAGTCTGGGTGCTAGTTTACTCTGATGTGATTTGGACATTCAGGGCTGCTCCTAATCATATTAGTGGCCTAAGCAAGACATAGTGTGTGGGCCCCCCCACCTTTGAAGCAAAACATTTTAGACACCCTGCCTTTTAAATTTTTGTATATACAAATTGAATTCAGATATGCATAAACATTTTAATTAGAATGAAGATAACTTTCGGTTCCTTATTAACAATGGTTTGGGAAGAATTTTTTTTATAGTTAATTAAAAAAAAAAATTCTTATGAAATCTGAATGACAAACAAAATCAATTGGGGTCCTTCTAGAATTTGGGGCCCCCTGGTCACTTTCATGTTCTGTATTCGGCCATGATTAATTAGTAAGTAAAACAACAAGTGCAGACTTACAACCACATTTCAAAATCAATTTTGGTTTATTTTATTACTTACTCTTAGTAGAAAGTAACGACCTGACTGATTTCCAGATGGAAAGGTTGGTTCTGGTGACATTGTCAGGGCGTTAAGCCATTGTAAATACAGCAATAAACAACCATATTTCTGTGGGAAATTTATTTGTTCAGAATTCTACTTATAGAGGGTTCAGTGAATCATTTCTACATCTGATCCCCAGTAGAAAATGTTTTTTTACACACATAAACCATACACATAATATTAGGATTTAAGAGAGGATCCAAAGATCAAAACAGACAATATGTATATTACTTAACCCCTATCTGAACAGTCTATCACGTTGGAGAATGCGAATGGTTAATTCTCTGGAGGATTCCACCTAGAGGGATGTGATTGCTTTTCTTTCTCATCTGCTAACATCAAGCATCCAGAGAGATATATGTCTAATAGGAGATGTTGAATATATGGGTGTATTTGGTCCCCAGCTTACATCTGTCTGCTTATGGATTTATTACTTAGAAATTATTTGAAGAAAAAAGGCATCTCGAGACAGACTGAGTGACTAATAACTAAAGCTGACAGCGGGAGGAAACACGCAGGCACATAGCGTGCACGTGGCACGCGCGCACGTACAGGTTCCAAGTGACAAGACTCAAACTGAACAAAAGAGTCAGTATGACACATCCTCTCTGGCAACAGGGTAAAACTCAATCACCCCGCGATGTCATCCAGACACAACCATGCATACACTCATTTAAATGTTTTATTTCAATCCACAAATCAAATTGACATTCGAACAGGACTCAAGGTCGTTGTGCACATCGACACTCAAGGGTCGAGGGAGCGACCTCTTTCACGCACCACAAGGCTAGTCATGACTGCTCACACAGAGCTGAGCATCTTTTGTCTCTTTGCTTTTGTTTTATGGAGGCCTGCAACTGAAAGCATATGTACAGCCATGTATTTTATGTACCGTGCGGCTCGAACATGTTTGAGGACTTTGTAAGCAAAGGGACGTCTTTTTGTTGCGGTTTAATGCGCAGACTCACTTCTAAAACAAGAACCTTTCTGAGGGCCTTGTCTCACAGCAACAATAGCTGGTGTATTCGGTTGCACAGATAAGAAACACATGATTGATGTCAAAACGACTTCCTCTCACACATGAATGTTTATGAATCTGTGAATCACACAGAGACACACAATCGGTGTCACTTCGACTTCGACTTACACTGAGATCTACCCAGGGTCCTAGCAGGAGCTGTGTCACGGGTAGGTTCATCTCGATGTGGTGATGATGACAGAGATGTAGAGATATGGTGATGGTGAGAGGGGCGTTGAGGTGACAGGGTAAACGGAAACAGGTTGACAAGTGTGGAGAGATGGAGATGCAGATTGTGTGAGTGAAGAGTTTAATCCCCAGCAGCTTCCTCTCGACGGCAGCTGCTGACTACAGCTGGGGACGGAGAGATTCTGACACACACACACGTATACAATGATGGGCCAATCATTATGACCCCTTGCCTTAGCGGCAAAGCATGGACTCTACATGACCTCTGCACCAAGATATAGGCTGCAGATCCTTCATGCCCTGCAAATTGTGAAGCAAACCCGCCATGGATGTGACTCGTTTGTCCAGCTCATCCTACAGATGAATCTGGAGGCCAGGGCAGCACCTAGAACTCCTCATCATGTTCCTTAAACCGTTCACGAACAATGTGTGCAGTGTGGCAGAGTGCATTATACTGCTGAATAACATTTCCATGAAAGGGTCTACATGGTCTGCAACTATGTTTAGGTAGATGGCATGTGGCAAATTGACATCCACATAAATCCCAGACCCAGGGTTCACCAACAGAATATTGCCCAGAGAATCACACTCCCTTCACGGGCTTGTTGTCTTCCCAGTGTGCATCCTGGTTCCATTACTTCAGCAGGAAAACGTGCACGTTCCACGGTATGTAAAAAAAAATAGGACTCATCAAACCAGGCGGACCAGTCCAGACGCTCGCATGCCCATCGTGCACGTTGTCTTCAGTGGACAGGGGTCATCCTGGACACTGACCGATCGGTGGCTATGCTGCCCCATACTGAACCGGGTACGATGCTTTGTGTGTTGTGACACATTACTCCTGTGCAGTAACCTATGCCACAGTTACATTACTCAGTAACCTATGCCACAGTAGAACTTCTGTCTGTTCGGACCAGACTGTCACAAACTTTTTGGGTGAAGTGCAGAGGGAGCGAAATGCAGAGCTGGATAATCACGTTTGTCTGTAATTATTAAAATACAAAACAAATACTCAACAATGAACGTGAAAAGAACAAGGCACAGTAATGAAAACAAATTGCGCGACACATCGACTTACTAAATTACACAAACACAGAGACCTAGACATATAAACCGCACTCACCTACATAGACGTAACGTACAACATAGAAACAATCCCAAGCACCTGTGAACCTAACGAGGGATCTTAAATAGCCCACTGATCAACTAACCTATGCCCGGCGCTTAGCTAAACCGAAAACAGCTGTGCTTCTAATCAACATTATAACCA
This sequence comes from Dallia pectoralis, assembly GCA_029465975.1. Classification (NCBI taxonomy): domain Eukaryota; kingdom Metazoa; phylum Chordata; class Actinopteri; order Esociformes; family Umbridae; genus Dallia; species Dallia pectoralis. The sequence goes on from CM055736.1 coordinate 6,163,228, forward strand.
GGAGTGCTCTCTCCTAAACACCCATACATGACACAGACAAGAAAATCTATCCCTGTGCACATTGATGACACCCTGCAGCTTGTATGTGATTTGACCCTCCTCTGACCACTGTCGATAGGACCCCAGAAGCCATGCCGTTTCCGAGATGCTCAAATCCGGTTGGCCATAACAATTTGGTCCTTGTCAAAATTGCTCAGGTCTTTACTCCTGCCCATTTCTCCTTCATCCAACACATAGGATTGTTCGCTCACCCTCAAATCTAATCAGACCCAGACATGTGCCTTTGATAGAAGATGATCTAGATTATTCGCTTCACTTGTGCGTGGTCATAATGTTTTGGTATCTGTGTATACATGTAGGGTATCATGATAAATGAAAGCCTATCAACAGGCTGACCTCCTGAGTGGTCACAGTGCGGTTGACTAGAATAGTAGAGCCGTATTGGAAATAGTAACCTTCAAAACAGCTGATAAGCATCAACCTTCCAGACAAATGAGCCTTTGGAGTTTTGCACAACAATGATGTTTTGAAACCTTTTCTTGTTTATCTGTTTTGTTTTTCAGTATTACGCGGCGCCACATCCCAGTCAATCTGTCATCGCTCGCTACATATGAAGGTAGGCAATTTATCGCCTTGCACATTCACACACACACGTGTGCACGCTATTGCCCTTCAATGGTGCAAGGGTGTATGGAGGTGAGGTCACACCGTATCAGTTAACCAAGTCGCCGTGGCAACAATGGCCATTGTCCCCTGACCCAACAGGAAGTGGCTGTATAGGACTTCCTGTCGCTGATACGCCAACTCTCCGGTAGTCAGATTAGAGTGAGTGGTTGTGCTGAGGTTTTGGGATTGTGTGTGTGTCTGTGTCCGAATGTAGGTGTATTTATGGGTGTGTGTTTGTGTTTATTCACATTGTTTCCCAGGTAGGCCTCACCAGGCTGGTCCTTTGGGACCTTTCTATTTTTTTTGCAGCTAAACAAACCACTGTTCCCAATACCTAGTCATCAGTCTTAATATAGATGTGAATACAGGCCACCATAAACAGCCCAGCCTCTGAGTCTGAAGACAGCTTTATTTAGAATGACCCCGGACAGAAGTGATAACACATGGCACGGCATACAATACCTATATACACACAAACACATAATTATTTACATACAAATACACAGACAGACATTCAGAAAGACAGACACACAGGCCTTCACTTACTTACGCTTTGCAAATTCTTTTTCTGGCCAGTTGGTGCAAGAGGGGCTGGTATATCTCAATATGTCAGTTCCTCCACTAATCCTTGTCATGAAAAATGTAATCTCAACACGATAAACTTTTGAGAAGGCAAACCTGGAAATTTGAATTTGAAAAAAACATTGATATAACTACTTGAATAAGACAACTGCCGTTTGTTCAACAATAATGTATATTTTCTTTGGGTCCAGAAAATTTTTAAAATGTAAAACATGCCTTTAGAAGAATCTGGAAAAACTTTTGACTGTTGCATTATGTTAGTCTATGTTCCAAATCGCTATTTCTTACATTGAGTGACTTTATTATAAAGTTTACTTTTGACCAGGGCCTATACATAATATAAAAGGTATTGAATCTGAATGTGGCTTCCAAAGAGACAGGGAGCTTGTGGTGTGCAACTTGGAAACAGATTTACCAAAATGTTCCCTGCATAACCCCTATTATGTGCACATTACATTAAACCAAGTAGTTACTATTATGCGCTTTCTCTATAGAGGAGAGAGAGGAGAGCAAAGGTTTCACATCTGGAATGTAGACTGGATGTGTTAGCAATCCCAATGACATACAACAGAAAGCAGGATAGGGACATTTTTTGGCGTAGATTGTGTCTTTCTGGTGAAACATTAATTTGTTCATTTGGTCACAGTTCCTATAAAAATGCCATCTATCACAGTTCACTTCTATTCTGGTGATAAGGTGCTCACCCAACACGCTCCTAACATGCTACTTTTCGATGTTCACCACAAGTCCTCTGATTTGGGCAAAAATGCTTTTAGGTAGAGTGCTCCTCACGATGACCTCCAGAATGACTGGACATCCCGGTCTCTAATAAATTAGCTGTGTTATGCTTTGCATGTCAGTTTAAATTTGGGGTTTGTTGATTGATGGAGGCATTGAATAGATCCGCTAGACATGTGATTTCATGTGTTGACTTCTGTGCACTGATCTCCCTTCCTGTCTCTGGGAGTCCAGCCAAACCCCGGCCACTGAATCGACCATGTGTGACTGGCTGTGGCTGTAGTTATGGTTGTACTAACACACATTCCTTGGAATTTACAAAATTAAAAACATCATTATTCAGTTAAGTACATTAAACTATTTTTATCTACTGATCACTGCAGGTACTCTGTGATCTTTGCTTTGTTTATTGAGGAACCTTAAATTAAAACAGGTTACACTCTACTTCCCAGTTCTTCCGAGGGTCGATGTTTTCCGGAGAAGATAGTCGGGTGGCCGGAACATGATGATAATAATTACAACAAACTGTATAATTTGTACACTGCAAATTGACCACAGCAACTGTCTAAGAAGAGATTGAAAAAAAAACTTTACCTATGAGACCTGGTCGCGTAATTCATTTTCTTAGGACCTTTTGGCAGGAATAGGTGTGTTTTTGTAGGCCTGTACAGCATTACTAGGAGGTCGTCCCATCAAAATCAAGGATCAAACGGACCTGTTTATAATAATAATAATGCACAAGGAGACGTGGTATACGGCCAATAATAATACAGAAGACTTAGAGAGGTTCTTGTGTATAGCGCATCGCAGAATACAGACACAGATACATATAATTATCGGGTTGACCTGGAATCGTGCGGCCATATTTACCTGTGACAGTATAATACAGCATTGAGTTGCAGGAAAAACTATTACAATTCAGACCATCACCCCAGGTGGAGGTGAAGTTAGTTTTATAATGAACATTCAGTGGACATTTGGTTTATCTGTATATGGACATAGAAAATGTGATATCCACCCAAATGTCTTTTAGGGGTAGACGTTACATTGTAAATGCATATTAAGTATATTAACTTATTATGTTACTTTAAGTGACAATTTCTTTGTATAAGCCAAATTGAAAATGTAATTTTTCCACTTTAAGACCAGTTTTATAAAATAATTTTTAGCTGGATCCTTTTTAACTGGATCCCTAGTAAGTAAATATTTTTTTGAACAAAAAACAACCCCTCAAAAATGTGATTTTTGTCACCTTTTGATTTAGGGTTTCTCAAATACTGTAAACCATCTTTGGAGATGGTTTACAGAGAGATGGTTCACAGGGAGATCTTTCTTGTCTCTGTTTTACACAGTCTCAGTGAGTAGTGTTAACCAAGACAAAGATCCTAGGCACTATGAGTAATGTTGTATTTGCCTTGTCCTAGCCTTTCACACACACACACACACACACACACCCATGCACACACACGCTCTAATACACACACAGTTTATGTCGGGCCCTGCAAACAGAACCTAGGGTTGTGGGGTTCACAGGGGCCCTCTGAGGAGCTGCACTAGTGTCAAAGACTCCTTTGTCCTGGTCTGTTTGAGGAGGAAATAGCTGTTCTTTATTCCCCTGTGGGGTATATGAAGCTGTGATCACCTAATCAATCTAAATGGATCGGGTTGCGCCTCAGTTAACCCTGGCCACGTCGCTTACATACACACACACTCCCGTATTTGCACTTGTCAAATATCATGTTTGATAAATTCACACTGTTTTGTTCCTAGAATTCACAAAAGAGATGTTTTCTGCTGCACCATCTAATCATGGCATTCAGTTGTTAATTTTTAGGGAAGTTTCTTTAAAATCTATTCTCATAACATTGTTTCATTCAACTTTGATTCAGTTTATACGTTCACTTTTTACACATTTATATTAAGTAAAAAAACTGTGCACATTTTTGATTTGTGATATTCAACACAAATTGTTTCGTTACTAAATGCAGCAATAACAGATTAGTCTTGATTCCTCACACACAGACACACAATGGAGCATTGATACGACCCCTCACCCTCTCTCTGCCCACATTCATAAATCTTCGGACGGAGACAGCCTTGTTGTTTTAGTGACACGGAGGGTTGGTATGTGCTCCCGATTTATACAGCAGGAAACCTCTACAACCCCGCACCCCATCCTCATTTAGCTAATCTCTCCCTTTCTCTATGCTGGTCCGTCTTCCCTGTATCCCTCTCAAACGCTCTCCCTGTACCTTTCTCTTCCCCTTTCCATTTTCTTCCCGATCCAGCTGGATCTATCCATTTTGCCCCCCCCCCCCCCTCTTCCCGCTACCCTGTCTCCTGTCACACCGGAGAAGTCAAATCAGAGGCACAGTGACAGAGTTGTCCTGCTGTGGGGATTAGCGGTAGAGACATTGGAACAGATTAACTCTGCTGACAACACAGACGCACACGGAAGGAAACAAGTAAGGAAGAGATGGGAGTGAAAGAGAGAAAGGGACAGGGAGGGGGTGGAAGAAAGGGTGGAGAAAAAAGAAAGGGAGCGACCTACAGAGGGTATAGAATAAACGATATCAAGAAAGTTTTCATAAAGTAGAAAAATGCGAGAGCGCGCGGTCATCTAACTAGTGAAGGAGGTGATATGGAGGATGTATTGATATTTTTTACGGCTAACAGGGAGAGAACAGAGCGATCCCATCGCTATTCAGCCTCCTACCACGCAGGTCTTGGAACATCAGAACAGGTCACAGGAGGCAAGAAAAATGAATGGGTCTGCATCTGTGTGCGGCAGCAGGTTCGATAGCTCCGCGGCGCCAAGCGAGAACACAACGATGGGTCTTTATACCTATTTGTCCCTGACCCTGTCCGCACTCCCGATGCTTTGTCTTCTCTCAGACACTCTCGCCTCAAAGCCTGGAACAGACACTCTATTAAAAACACGCTGAGGTACAACGTTTCATCCAGCTGGCATTGTCTACGGCACGGCTGTGGCAGCTCTTTCACTGTGAGCTGGCTGAACGCACAAGGTCACTGCCAATGTAAAGATGTGTTCTGTGAAATGGTGTTTCATTGCTATTTCGTCTGAACTAACTAACGGAAACTAATGTTCTGACTAAGATTCTTCTTGTGTGTCCGGCTAAGCTGTCATTGTGTTGTTTTTTCTCTGTGGGACTGAAGAAAGACACATGGTAAACAAGGCTAATGGTTCACAAGGTGAGCAGGAGAGGATGTTGACGAAGAGGGCAGAAGTTGCCGAAGAAATAAAAGAGAAGTGAAAAGTACAAAATATGTTGTTCTGTTCCTTAACAAGGCAGTTAACTCAAATTGGGAGGAGAGATATTTCCTATAAACCAGGTTGTACCTCGTAAAAAAGGGTGAAAACAAACAAGAAGTTGAAATGGTCAAATCCACGAATTTGAAGAGATTCCAGACGTTGCTGGTGTTGCTAAATGTTTGAGATACTCTTGCCAACAATGTAATAGAACGGACATATTAATACTCTGTCAGTGCATTCAAGGACTTAATCAAGGCAACTTCCTTCTGCACCAATGGAGTGTAACTTTGGCTTTCCAACCCATTTTCTAAAGTTCATAGCAGCGAACAATGAATCATGATAAATATTACAAGACAACTAAGCTAGAAACCCCCAAAACACAGTTAGTCTCTGTTCTATAAAGGGTACCATATTTCCTAGAATGGTCTCAACATTAGTGTGTAATGAAGGGAGTGAAGTGTTATTTGGAAGGCCTGGTAAGCAAACAGTATAGAGACCTGCCTCTCTGCTGGCTGCAGTGGATCCCCACATAAAGATCACACCTCCGACTCTACAGGGGACAGATGTGGAATACGCAAGGAACCGCTGTGCGAGCAGTCTTCATCGCTGCTAGAGTCCTTAGAAACACTGAGGATGAGGTAGCAGTGTGTGTGTGTGGGGTGTTTGTGCGCGCGCCTGTCGTGTTGTGTTTTCCTTTTGGGAATCTCAGCACAGCTGTGAGTAAACTCCAATTACTGTATTTAACTGTTTCACTCGCAGGGAATACGCTGCCAAACTCATGTATGGTATGGTAATGCCCCCGTCCCTGTTCCCCAATGCACCCAATATGTCGGCTATTAAAGAAATAGGGTCGACCCTTTTCTGTTGATGGATCAATCCATCACAAGTGAAGTCATCTCTTTAAGACATTGATTTAGCTTGCTGGTTTTCTGCGTTTGAAACTGGAGCGGTAAAAGTGGAACTCACAGCACATTAAACATGACTCAAGATCCGAAGAGACTTGACTGTGTGAGAGACGAAGAAAACAATAAAAGAAGACAGAGAGTGTGACGAGGGCCAAGATCGAGAGGGTAAAAGACTTACAAGACAAAAATAGAAAACCAGAAAGTAAGAACAGAAAAAAGAAAGAATATAATGATAGAGAGGAAAAGGAATAAGATTGAAAGAGAGAGTGAAAGCACCTTATTCATGTACTGTGCTGGTATGCAATGTTGGCTTGTATTGGAGCCCGTTGGCCAGTTGGCTGCAAAGACCAATGCTCCAGCTCACTGGCTGGCAGAATGGCTGAGGTGGTCACAGGCTCTAGGTGGCTTGTCTTCTAACAGAATGGTGTGTGTCTGTGTGTGTGTGTGTGTGTGTGTGTGTGTGTGTGTGTGTGTGTGTGTGTGTGTGTGTGTGTGTGTGTGTGTGTGTGTGTGTGTGTGTGTGTGTGTGTGTGTGTGTGTGTGTGTGTGTGTGTGTGTGTGTGTGTGTGCGTGCGTGCGTGCGTGCGTGCGTGTGTGTGTAGGCAGTGACTCATTCCCACCTGCGGGGAGACAGAGCTGTGCCAGCACCCAGGCCTGGAGAACATTACTCACCATCAGGCCATGTCTCTCACAATCTGACACACACACACTCACACACACACACACACACACTCACACACAAAACTCAATTTTGACCCTAAGGAAAAGCAAATAATAAAGAATCCCAGTTGTTCAGATCAAGGTGAGAAATAGTGTGTCATCCATTATACGTAGCATGAAACAACACAAGAAGTAGCACAAATCTGTATCCCCTAATCACTGACCTCGTTACTTCTTTGTGTGGCAGAAGTGAGGGATACATCATAGGGATGAAACAGAACACTTTTTGGCCAGGATGTGAGGCACTGGAGAGAGAACAGGCGAGCACCCGATCCTAATCATTCACTGTTATAACACATGCAAAATCATTCATTTCTCTAAATGTCTTATTACAGAATCCCCCAACAGCAATATTGCCTTTTGACCTTGATTAAACAAATGGAAACCGTTTATAATAGACCTTTAGTGTAAGATCAGGACTGACTGGTCTATTTAGTGTCACACAAACCACACTAGCCTTTAGTGTAACTGAGTGTAGAGACAAGTGATCTATATCTCTCTATCCACCCATTACCGGCATCTCTCCATCCTTAAGCCCTTAAGCAGTGCTGTAGTTAAAACTCCCTAAAACTCTGTTTAGGCAGATAACACGTGTGAGACTGGAATAACGTTGATATAATGTCATCTCTACAACTGACACCCAATGTTCTGTCCCGGGTGCTAACAAAACCCATCACACGGCATCAAACAGGGAAAGCTAGGCTGGGAGCTGTCTGTCTGTCAAAGCTTACATTTTCTCTTAATCACACAGAGGCTCCTATGAATTTTATCTTTAAAAAAACATTTTAATGCAACAGTAGAGTTTAGCAGGACAGCGGTAGAGAGAGGAGATGATGATTTGTGATTAAACGATTTCATCACTGTATTAGAGGATTATGACAGCCATGACATGGATTAGTTCTACATCTATTTCCATTCTGATTGGCAGTGTTCCAAGATCCCTGAAATGGGTAAATGAGAAAGGCGAGGCTGGGTGGCTCAGGCTCTGACAGATGGATCAGCGACCGTATCACGTTTAGCGTAAGCAGCGAGCGCCACCTGCTGGTGATATGGTTGAAGGATTTCTCTCTTCTGTATATTTATACGTGTAAACATTTTATTTGATTTTGCCTCTACTCATTTAGTAAGACAGCTTGAAATTATTATCAGAAATAATGGCAAAGAAGCCCAGAGACAGTGAATTATGTCATATTTGCTGATCAGTCTTGGCCCACCGCTCATCAGGATTCTTAAGAGGTTTGCGTTCAATTATGACGACTGTTTGTCCGCAACCACGAGTATTTTCCTTGTGGATCCCTGACCTTAATACAATGATATCAGATCAACATCTCTGCCTCACAGACATATACTGGGAGACTCTGAAGTTACAACCTGGATGGAGCAGAGCGTGAAAGGACATTTGTGAAAGTAAATGACAAATAGAAGACAAACAGCAAAAACCAACAAGAACAACAGCGACTAGCTAAACGAAACCCAAAGTGGCCGCAAGTTCATTAATTAGCATTTCAAATTGGACAAACTGAAGATGACAGCGGCGCGCTTGTCAAATCAGATCATGCCCTGGCGGAGGGAAAGAGGATCAGGCGCGGGGAGGAGAAAAGCGAGGGAGGAGAGAACGATGGAAAAGGGAATGTGCTGTAAGCGAAATGCTGCTTGCCGCTACAGCAGCCCGACGGCCGGGCTACAGCAGCCTGATGGCCGGGCGCCAGCCCGTTTACTTAATTCTCTCTCACTTTTGTTATTACTACGCCCCTCTGCTTTTTGCTGTCCCCTATGTCAGTGCTGTTCAAACGTGGTAATGAGATGTGGCAATTAAAACATGGTTTTATCTCTAGGCTGATAGAAGATGAGTCGAATGGATATGGGCCTTGGTCCTGGAGTAAGGTTACAACACCTTTGGAGAGATTTCTGGGCAGTGAAAATGATGGAATAACTACTGTTACCAGGCAGGAGAGAGACTTACAGAGATGATAGAATGGGAGCAAGTAACAATGTATCCTTTCGGGGCCAACAACACTAGATAGTGTTACAGACAGAGAACTGGATACCAAATCATAGCCATCTGCTTCAGTGACAGGCGTTTGTACAGGGTATAGAGTTATTGGGCGTTTTTATTAATGAATGGGTGGGCATTAGGACGCTAGCGAAAGAGAGATGAACTCTTTAAACTAATCATGTAATTAATTCTACCTTGTTAGTTTTTTTGGGCTATGTAAACAAATGTAGTGCATGCTAATATAGCGCATTAAATTGAAATAGATTTGGAGAGTTGGAGAAAGAGACTGGTGAGAGAGGCGTGTGCCTTGGGGTCTTTACCAGGACTAAGGCCGTAGGATGTGTGTTGTTTATACCAGCCAGGCCACAGGATGCAGGTTTTGAGCCAGTCAGCCAAACAGACCTTCACTGAGAGCAAGCTCAGCCAGGACCCAGCAGACTGAGGAACCACACACATACACTGAACAAAATGGTAAAAGGATTAAGAAACAGACCGGTTTAACATGTTTTTATTATCTGGATCAGCAGGCTATATTGAATCACTTGACTGCATTGAACATCAAATAATTTAGAACTGGAAATCTTCATTTAAAACTGATATTGACATTTCTAATAACAGAGGGAGATATAGGTGGGTCAATGCAACACGGGTCGCATCTAATGTGGTTGAGGTTACAAATCACTATGACTATTATCATTTGTGGGATAAAGAGATTTTACATGATTTAAATTTCCATTTCAATAGGTTGTAGAAATAACATCAATTTAACAGTAAATAGCACACAAAAAAAAATGCACTCTGGAGTTTATTTATCATTTCAGTCCAACCTTTATAGTGCTAACTTACTAAACTGATTGTTCTGTGTACCATGTCACCAAACTGTCTATCATGTGACCCATTATGTATTATATCATATTTTATCAGGAACATTTGGTTTGCTTAAGAATGCATGTAAAAAAAATCATTAAAACCGGCAACTGCCGTGGAATTATATTAATAACCGAAGTGCCACACTGCTCTTGATAGTAGTGTTTTGTGTGTTAGGATTCACTTCTTCAGGAACACAGTCTACGATATCAAGGATCACCCTCAATCATATACACTATCAAGGGTTATTTTCAGTGCTGCCTTTTTCTAAAATAATAATTTAGCATTAGTAAAGGGTTTTCTGTGAGAAAACTGGTGTAGTATTTACACCCACTTTATAGTTACAATATTTATTCAAAATAAACATTCAAAATTCTCTAGTAAAACATATGGTGTAAACATCATACTACAAAAATAACCACACACATTATCTCAAGAAAGCATACTTGAACACACTTGAATATAATGCTATTGCAATACATAGTGTATGAATATGAAATGGTCCATCCTGGGTTTAAATGCATATATTAGTTTCTGGTCATCGCTACTTGTCTAAATCTTCTGCTGTAATATATGTGTGTTTTTATTCATGTTAACCCTATACCAGCGCTCATATGTCTGTGCACTCTGGGAATCAGAAGTGACTCAAGAAACTAGAAGGGATCAGGAGATCCTTAAGGAACGCCTACAATTCCTCCAGGAATCACGGCTGGTCAAATGTCTGCGTCTTCAGTAATTTCAGGACTTCCTTGAGAACCCGGAGAGGTCCTGCCGGTGTGCAAATCCAAAGATTTCTTCCAGCCACGTTTACTTCTAATAATGTTTCACTTATATGTTGGACAGGATGTGTGAATGGGGTGGTTGTGCCCCACTTGTGCAAAGTGGAATAATACTACTACAGTACATGCTCTAACCCTAATACCTATGGGATTTCAAACTGAACACCCAGTGTCATGCAGTCTTAGTTAGATTATTGCACATTTAAAAGAGTTTTCCCACACACAGGCTTGTACTGATACTGAATTTGCACTACTGACTGGATATTTGGTGTTTGTTTGTATGTTTGTGGTGCTGTTGCATAGACTTGTGTGCGGCAATTCTATTGGATTTTTGGTTTTGTGGGTTTCAGTGTATATGTGTGTGTAGGTGTGCCTGTCATACATACATATATATATGTATATGTTGTATACTTTACTTAAATCCACAAACCACCGTGGCTTGGCTACACAATGACGGACCAGTCGCTCGGAGTCCGTCCGTACTGCAACCAAAGAGAAAAAAGGTTACGACATGGTGGAGGGTCAAAGGTCAGACCGACAAAGAAACGCAAGGCAAGAGTGAGTGGTAGCAACATTTTTTAATGTCCTGTCTAAAACACTGAAAACACAAAACAAAAACAACCAAATACCCACAAGCCAATCATGCGAACTCAGCCAACCACAAACCAGCAACCAAATCAAAACAGAATGTTCCCAATCTTCGACAACCATGGAGACAAATCCAATTATTTGCGTCTCATGTTGCAAATTCGTTCTAATGAATGGAGTCGTGAAAATAAATAAGCGTCCGCAACGAGAAACAAAAGAAGCACAATTTCTAATTAACATGAAAGAGTGAAATGGAGGCCATGTTAGTAAACTAATCTTTCATCCCTCCTCTCGTCCCTCCTCTCGTCCCTCCTCTCGTCCCTTGCCCTCCTTGTCATAGACATTGTGTTTATTTGTTGCTGATGTCTATTTCTTCATTTGGGTGATGCACAACATCCTGTTTCTCAAATGAAATGTCAACAGATTTAATATTGGGCTGGCGCGGGTCTTTTGTAGATTTTATTGTTCATTAGGCTCCTTTACCCCACCCTGTCTCTTGTTCAAGCGGCTTCATTGGCGGAGACTTGCATTTGAAGATCACAAAAGCTGACACAATAATTAGGTTTTTGTAATTACAGTGGGCTTCTTAATGAGAGCTTCCAGGTCCGTGTGTCGCTTGCTATCTCCTCTCCCCTATCCCTGCCCAGCCGTTACTCTAGAATTAACCTCCTCTGTCTGGCTGGGTGGCGGGGCTGCATCAAGCTACATGGGTAGTGTTGCTATTGGTATGGCCACACAAGATACCCCTACACACACACAGAGAGAGACCCCTACACAACTGTATATTGATAATGATATGCAGTAACTGTTGAAATATTGAAATGCAATATCTTTGTGTGTGTTATGTTTACCTAGCATCTGAATCTTTTTTGTTATTATTTTGGCAATGTATAGAAATGTTTCCTGTGATAATATAGCCTTTAAATTAAAACTGCATTGACAAAGTCCAAGAGAGAGAACACATGAGTGAGAGAGAGCTAGAGGAAGGACCAGAGGTACAGAACAACGCTAAATGAATGATCCGATCAGTTTACCACATACTTTAGATTGATAATTATCAATACACAGATCTTAACCAAGGCAGTAGAGAGAGTGGACTCCAGATATAACAAAGACTAAATTTTAGTAATTATAGTCGGGCTACATTAGAATGGGCCACATCTGTCGTGTCTGGTTGTGTGCATGTGTGACGGACTTCACTCTGGACCTTTCCGTTACCAGGTTTTATCTACTGTAGTTTTTTCTTTTTCGCAAGCGTGGGTGAACACTGGTGGTAAAATGTGTGTTTAACACTTGTGTATCCATCTGTGTGTGGATGTGTGTGTGTGTGTGTGAGAGAGATCTCACCTGTATTTCTGTAAGCTCCTTCATCAGTCTAGAGGCCACCTGAGGACTATTTTCCTGGCACGGGTTATGAAGGTTTTGAAGAGATACAAACACACACACCAATAAAATATTCTACTGTGAAGTAGCAGTTTAGCAGTTTATGACGAAGAGCTAAACATGTGAACGTGCTTGATTAGAGCCTATAACAATATTGTCCCCGGTTTATTCTCCTACAGACTGTAAACAGGGATTTCCAGTTATGAAATAGAAAAATAATCTTAAAGCAATTTCATATGTGAACTTTGCACAGGAATTGGAATTTAATATAAAAGGGATCGCTTAAAGAGATGTATACAGTACAATCCAATTCATAGTATTTAGATTGTCTTTAAAGTAAGGCGTTGTGGCGAGTCCTGAGCTGGCAACTGAATGTCATGTTTTGGTAGTGGTAATAGTAGTGTATTAGTTCATCCAGTCAGTCCAACATAATCAGTGACAGAGACATAGTCATGTACCTCTCCTTGGTAAAGTACGCGTCCTATGGGCGCACAGGCAGTTCCAGACCCAAACATCTCTAAGACACGTTGCTCCTTCAGAGCACCGCACAGGTCTGCCATGGTCAGATGGCGCTCACACACATTAAACACACATTCTACAGAAAGAGAGGTTAGGAGGAGAGGAAGAAGAGGATAGAGGAAGGTGGAGGTGAGAGAGTTGAATATATATACAGTTCTCATACACTACTGTCCTAAAGTTGGGGTCAGTAAGAAATGTCCTTGTTCTCCATGAAAACATACATAAAAAGAGTTTGAATAGGAAATATTTGAAAATGAGTAGGAAACATAGTCTGATTTTTTATTGAAATGATAATTGTGTCCTTCAAACTTTGACTTTGTCAAAGAATCCTCGATGTGCAGCAATTACAGCCTTGTGGACCTTTGGCATTCTAGACTTCACTCAATCAGAATCAGAAAGTGTTTAAGTTTGTTCTGAACCAATTTGTTCTGACCCGTTACTGCCCCACATAACACACACATCAATGAACAAATACTAACAAGAGAGACAATAAGTTGCTAGAATATGTAATAAGTAAATATAAATATGTAGTATATGTAAATGCATTGTGAAATGTCTAGTTCAGATGTCTAGTAAGAGATTGTACCTGCCTAGTAAGTCCACAGAGTGAGAAATTATGGGAATTTGGGAAGCTATGGACAGTTTTGGGGGCAAGTTCATGAGGCCCACCACTGTGGGGAGGAAACTGTTCTTATAGCAAGAGATTTTGGTCTTAATAAAATGTTTGCATCCAAGTAATAGCTCCGCAGAGAGGCTGCAGTGGCTGCAGCATACCAGACAGTGATGGAGGAGGTCAGGGTGGACTCAATGATGCTAGTGGATGAATTAATCATCATAGTCTTTAGCAGATTGTACTTTTGAAGCTGCCGCAAGCAGTACAGCCTTTGTTTTGCCGTCTTTGTGAGAGAGGTGATGCTGTTGCCCAGGGAGAGAAAGGACGCCACAGCGTTGACTGGGGATTTACCCAGGACGATGGGATGAAGGGATGCTGGGCTTCTCCTAAAGTCCACTATCATCTCCTTTGTCTTTTTGTGCCTTGAGCTCCAGGTTGTTCACACTGCACCAGAACACCAGACAGTCAATCTCCCCCTTGAAGGCAGATTAGGGTGTCATCAAGCAAGCCCTCAGAAGTTGGAGAGGTGGGGGTGCAGTTCAAGGTGTACAGGGAGAAGAGTAAAAGGGGCAGAACGCAACCTTGAGGGGAGCCGGTGTTGATGGTCAGGGGTCCGACAGGTTCTGCTCCAGCCTCACATGCTGCCTACTGTTGGATAGGAAGGCTGTGATCCGCCTGCAAGTTGACTCAGTAACACCCACTTGGGAGAACTTGTGATCCCAGGGGGAATGACTCCGTCTAGGGGAGGGGTGGATAGTTCCTCCGCTAGGGAGAAAAACAGTCAATGCACAAATAAATCACATTGATATTTACAGTAAAGTAAACCTCTTTTATGAGTACAGTTCGTAGACATAGTCAGGTAAAATTACTATGGTGGATGCATCTGCTGTGATACACCATTTGACCACTAGTTGTCTCTATTTGACAATCTGTTACTGAATCAGTTGCCTGTTAAAGCTGTCCATCTCCATCTGAAATAATCTTACAAAAAAAGACAGAATCTCAAATGTCATTGGCCATGGCACCGAAAATTATCAAAATTACCTCCTTCCTCATTGGTCCAGAATAGGAACAAGTTCATGGTTCCGACCTCTGTGATTTGGTGGTCATCTCCATAGAGCCAAAGGACCTGCTGGCATCCATAATCCATAGCTTCATACTGGGCGTAGACAGTTGCTCCATAGTTCCTACAAATAACCACAATGTTGATTTTATGCTTATGTTTTGTTTACCTTGAACAAGTATTAGGCTTAATTTATGAGCTTGAGTTTTATTTTTCTTTAGTTGAGTGAGGTTATTATGTACTGCACATGAGTTGTACACCCAAAGCCCTTTGGTGTTGAATCAGTTGTAAAGTTGCTGTATTAGCACTATTTGTGGTTAATACTCATCGGTTTATTACTCATACGTTCAATGCTCAGCGGTTCAATACTCAGCGGTTGCTATTTCACTGCACCACAATATTCCAATGTGTCTTTTTTGTATGACTAACAGGTCTGACTAAAATAAATCAATACCTCTAAAGTTAGGTAATCAACCAATTTGAAGTTAGTAAACAGCGCTAAAAAGCTTTTGTGTCTATTTACCCTCCCATTTTGCAATCTCCCGTCCCTCCTTTACATGCCCTGACTGATTTCGAGTCGGCAAAGAGAGAGAGACAGGCTTGGCTCAGGACTCAGGATCACATATAGGAGTGCTCAGGACGGCTTCTTGACCCCTAGAGATGGCTTGGAACGGACACACAAAAACAAACTGTCAGGAGAGAGGCAGTTTGGGGAAGACAGCTTTAAAGGAGTAAATGCAATGATATCAAACACAGTCAGTCCAAACTCTTGAAGCCATTACTCCAAGCCTGATCTAGCTGATTAAGGTTTCACCAGCCCTCTATGTTCAAAATATTGTATAAAATGCAAGTTATTCCAAAATTAACAGTTAGCACATCCTAAAACAGATATAGTCTAATGCAGAGACTTGTACAGTGGAAAACGGACAGGCATTGAGTTTTTTGGTCGTTGCTCGGAATGATGAAGAATAAAACCGATGGATACTGCGAGACAGAGCTGGGTCGTCTCACCTCAGTACCCAGGAATGTGGGTGAGACTGGCTGAGTCTGACTTGGTCACCCAATCTTGATCCGGTTGTATTAGCTTCTTGATACACTCTAACAACTGTGCCCAGTCAAAAGCCTGAGGAAGGGATGAGACAACAGAGTGAATGAAGATCAAGCAACAAAGGAGAAATACGACCTACAGAACACTAGAGACTGTACTGATACAATACAATACTGATACGACCTACAGAACACTAGAGACTGTACTGATACAATACTGATACAATACAATACTGATACGACCTACAGAACACTAGAGACTGTACTGATACAATACAATACTGATACGACCTACAGAACACTAGAGACTGTACTGATACAATACAATACTGATACAATACAATACTGATACGACCTACAGAACACTAGAGACTGTACTGATACAATACTGATACAATACAATACTGATACGACCTACAGAACACTAGAGACTGTACTGATACAATACTGATAAAATACAGTACTGATACGACCTACAGAACACTAGAGACTGTACTGATACAATACAATACTGATACGACCTACAGAACACTAGAGACTGTACTGATACAATACAATACTGATACGACCTACAGAACACTAGAGACTGTACTGATACAATACAATACTGATACGACCTACAGAACACTAGAGACTGTACTGATACAATACAGTACTGATACGACCTACAGAACACTAGAGACTGTACTGATACAATACTGATACAATACAATACTGATACGACCTACAGAACACTAGAGACTGTACTGATACAATACTGATAAAATACAGTACTGATACGACCTACAGAACACTAGAGACTGTACTGATACAATACAATACTGATACGACCTACAGAACACTAGAGACTGTACTGATACAATACAGTACTGATACGACCTACAGAACACTAGAGACTGTACTGATACAATACAGCTCACAGCAGCTTTAAGTTTAACCAATCTGGAATATCTTCAACTATATTAAAAGTACAGTATATGGAACTTGGTGTGTTGTTTGTTGTCTCTGTACTTGGGGACAACTGTCCAAAGAGTTTTTCAAATTTGGTTGGACGTGAGCAAATAAGATGTTTCTGTACATTTCAGAATGAATGTAGATGCTGACAGCAGTAACATAACCAATAAATACAAGTGAGCCAGTTTCCGTTGCAGCCAGATATGCTTAAACCATGACACTATCTCTTCCATGTTTCACAAATGAGGACTGCTTTGGATCATAAGCAGGTTGTTTCCCACACATTTCTTTTCTGTGATGTTCTTCCTTACTGGCAGACATGCTCTCTGTGCAGACTTGGCCATACGGTTCATGTTGAGCATCGGTCTGAAGAGACTCAGTTTGTCATCAGCATCCCGGTACGCCTTCATGCCCTCAAACAACTGACAACAAATCAGATAAGGGGAGAAAAAAACAGCATAAATGCTGGGAGAGAGGATAGAACCAATGACCTGCGGACAGTAAATGAGTGGTTCATACAGTATGTTCCAGCTGAAAATTTCCCAACAGTAAAATTCAAAGTGAATACATAGAATATGTGCATGCTAGTGAGGATGGAACACATGAGATGGCATGTTAGCCACTTACGCTACATCCAATCTACTGGCCTTCAAATATCTACACTATGTCCACGCTAATGGTTATGTTTTTTTGTGATTGCCAACAAGTGTTTTGTAAATAAATGAAATGCGTTATTCTGGATGTTTTGTAATTCTGTCTCTCATTGTTCAAATAAACCTACCATTAGGATGATAGACTGATCATGTCTTTGTCAGTTGTCAAACGTACAAAATCAGCAGGGGATCAAATACTTTCTTCCTGCACTGTATAATCAAGATCACTTGCATTCTGTCATGATTACTAGTCCACTGAGGACATCTAGTTGGCTAGGAGGGTATTGTGGCACTTAAGTAACTTTGAGGTATCAGATGTGGGTTATTAGAATGGGCACAGCTGGTTTAGATTTGGTGATTACATTTGTTATAAAAGTCACTGGGTCTTGGTGCAATGTGTGGGATATTATCTATGTGTCACGGTACTTTGTGAATTATTATGGTGAGTGTCATTACATGTTGCTGTTTTTATATTTAGTAAGTCGCTACACATCGCGGAGTTTCATTTAAAGCCAGTACATGTTCTCGCCATTTACAGCCTGTTTTTTTGTAAAATAAACCTGTTTTTAAACGGATTCTACACGGTCTGGGTCTGGCTTCCTCTGCACTGCACCTTAGTTTGTGACACATTCCTAACTGAACTCTCACATATCTGTTCCAGCTTGAATATAACCATTATTCATGCATCATTTTGGTGAGTATCTACGGAAGCACTTTGCAAAGGATGAACTCAGCCACCCACTAATAATGTGTAGCACTTAACTTGCAACATAGGCCTATTTTAAAATGGATCAGCTTTGTATGTGATGCCCATTATGTGACACAAACCATAATGGCACAGATATAATGTTAAGACCACTTTTAATTTCAGCCTTCTAAAAATGGGGGTAATTGACAGTATTGCTGGCCCATCACCAGTCAGTACCACATTCAATTCATTTTACTTTCTTAGTTTATACTTCCTTGGGAAAATACGCACCTCTTCTGTTGACATTTGTTTAGGTTTAGTAAAATCGAATAAGTCAGATTTAAAACGACATTCACACAAACAAGCTGGTCTCAGGAAAACGTTTTGGTATACATGGTTTGACAGCTGAATTTATCGTTTATGCTGGGTTAAGATACAGACCAGTCACTAGAAAAGTCCTAAAATTTGATCTGTCACACTGAATCCAAACTGTAACACCAGTACTGTGATACCTAGCCTTAACCCTTGTTACAGCTCCCATGAGAGCAGCGCCCTCCTACGGGAGGTTGTGACTGAAGCGGTCTACGTCGCCAGTCTACTAATTCACCATCGTTGCATTCACCATGTACGCAATTCGGACTGTCTTGTCAAACTAGACATACCTGGTTCCCATTCATCCTCATCATGTATATATATATGGACCCTCTGGTCTCAGGTCTGTGTGCGGGGCGGCAAGGTGGCCTAGTGGTTAGGGAATAGGCTTGGGTCTGGAAGGTCCCTGATTCTAATCCCCCCACCACCAAGGTGAAACACCCTTAGTCCTTCTGTCCTTGAGCAAGACAATTAACACTAAAATGCTCCCCGGGCGCCGTTGACGTGGAAGTTAAATCAGGTGCCCCCTGCACTTCAAGGTTGGGTAAAAGGACACATTTCAGTTGAAGGCATTAAGTTGTACAACTGACAAGATTGGTATATTCCTAAATTGTGACTTGGTCTGCTACGTGTGTCCATTGTGTAGCCTTGCTAGAAATAGGTTCTGACCAGCCGTGCTTGCTGAAGAGCTGTTTACTAGGAGTAGTTCTGTTACTGCGAGAGCATTTGTTCTGCCTGCGTTTACATCCTTCTGTGCCTGATTCCAACACCCTACACACAACCCTAAACATAATACGCAACAACCCTAAACATAATACGCAACATATTAAAAGTTTTAAATTAGTCCGAAGTTATAAGTTTCAGTAGCGTTGTTGCCATATGATAACTTTTTGTTCTTGTATATATACATATATGTATATATAATCTGTTTTAATAATACATTATAATGTACCCCAATGTACCCCTATCAAAATCATGTCTAATAGATTAAGAAGTGGTTTTAATGTAATTGACTCTCTAGTTAAACACATATGAAGCCTATTATTGCAAGTGTTTATGATACATTGGAATACAATAAAATAGGTGAACAAACCCCTTGTGCAATTCTATTTCAAAGTTCATCATGAAACAAGTTTACCAAGGAGGGATGATTATGATATTTGGGCAAGACTTATCAATAGAGACAGGAAACCTGGTCAGTTTGGTGTTACCCATACAGGTGAATGCAAAACATGCAATGCTAAAAGGTTATCTCAGAAGACATAAGGGAAAGATTGTTAAGATTGGTCAGTCTGGCTATACAACCATCCCAAAAAGTTTGGAGCTCCATCACCTCACTGTAATGCTAATAATTTACAAATGAAGAGGTAACTCGATCTAGATAGGAATAGGAATATTATATAGATTATATATTAACACATTTTCAGGGAATCTGTCAAGTGGCTTAATCAAGAGCAAAAATGGGTAATTGGCCAAGTCAAAGTCCAGACTAAAACCTGAAGTGGGCAGTACATGACACCCCTTAAACAAGACCCAATTTGTTGACTTCTGTAAGTAGGATGAGGCAAACATCCCTCAAAAAGATGTCAGATACAAATTAGATTAGATTCAACTTCATTGTCATTGGACGGTACAAGTACAGTACAACGAAGTGCAGTTTGCAAAAAAGCAGTGTAAAAAGAAATGGAGCACAGTGTAAGGATGTGCAAATGACATGGATAAGTAAAATGTGCAGATATCAGTTCAACAATGTAGACAATTGTAAATGAGCAGTCACACCAGTGGAGAACCACTGTGCAAGTGGTAAACGGATAGTACAAACGATAAGCATTGTGCAAAAGGCAAATATAATAAATAAGCTAGCAGAGTGCAGAGCAAGAGGTACCAAGAGGAGTACCACAGGATGTATTGTGCAAATGGAAGATGAAGTAAATAATTTATCAGCGTGTAGGCAAGAGGTAGCAATGGGGGGTACAACAGTACAATGTGCAAATGGCAGATCAAATAAATAAGTAGCAGTGTGAGTGCAAGGTTACCGATGGGTTTCAGAGTTCAGTATAATAACAGCATTAGGGAAAAAACAGTTCCTGAGACTGTTGGTGCGTGTGTATGCTTGCCTGATCGCAGGGGGCAAACAGTTTATGGCTTGGCTGTGAGGGGTCCCTGATAATGCCACATGTTCTCCGCAAACAGCGCTTGTGCTGGATGTCTTTGATGGCGGGGAGCTGGACACCAGTGATGCGCTGGGCGATTTTCACCACCTGCTGCAAGGACTTACGGTCGGCCGCAGAGCAACTGTTGGGACCAGACTTTGGCAGTTGTTTAGAATGCTCTTCGCCGTCAGCAGAAAAAGTTTACCAGGATGTTTGTAGATAGGTGTGCGTCTTGAGCAGTGTTGTGGTGTTGAGGGACCAGGATAAGTCGTTGGAGATGTGGACACCCAGGTATTTGGAGCTGTGGTCTCATCAATGAAAACTGGGGCATGAATACAGCTATTTGTCTTCCTGTAATCCACAATTAGTTATTTGGTTTTCTTGGCATTGATGGCCAGGTTGTTATCTGCACACCAAGCCACTAGGTGGTTGATCTCCTCTCTTTAGGCTGCCTCGCCGTTGTCCCTGATCAGAGGTACACAGTCGTGGGTGATGAGTACAAGAGTGGGCTAAGCACACAGCCCTGTGGGACACCTTTGTTCAGGTTGCCCAACCCGACAGACTGAAGTCTGTTGGTTAGGAAGTCAAGATTCCAGTTGCAAAGAGAGGGGCTGATCCCAAGGTCATGGAGCTTGGTAGCCAATCTAGAGGGGGTGACTGTATTGAATGCTGAGCTGTCTATGAAGTCTATGAACAGCATCCTCAAATAAGTTTTTTTTCTTCCTGTTTGGTCAGGGCAGAGTGGACATTAGTGGAGATGGCATCCTCAGTAGACCTGTTAGGGCAATTAGTCATTATAGAAGACTTATTCCAAGTTATTGTTGCTAATGGAGCTGCCACAAGCTATTGAACGAAGGGGTTCACATTTTTGCACACATGAAATCAGACTATTGTTAAGTTAATAACTTTTGTTAAATCGCCAATGAAAATGTCTTGTGTTTTTGTTTGTGTGATTTATTTGGAATGTCTTTATACATTTTTTATTTATTTATTTAACCTTTATTTAACCAGGTAGGCCGATTGATGATTTGGGTTAAGATAAGGCTTTTGAGTTTTTGGTAGTATTTGATACACAGATAACGACACTATTTTAAACAGTACTGTTTCTACAAATTATTCATTGTAAAGTTGAAGACACACCAGGCTTACGCATTTTAAGGACATGAGCCATTCAATAAACCACCCAACACAACCACTCTAAGGGCGTTGCAGTAAGGTTTCGGGTAAATCTCAAATTGACCCTAGATCAGAAGCTCTCAAATGATCTGCTGTGGTTGGATGCTTTCAGCGCCTATCTACATTGAGACTTGTCCGGGATCTACCCGGTGCATTTAGTAATCCCAAGTCTTTGAGAAGAGGTCGGGCCATTGACCTGCAATCTTATTCTCCACATTGAACGTATCCTGGTACTGCGTGGATTCAAATTGTGCCTATTGCTCTTACAGCCAAAACCTTCCACTACTTTCCTGTCAAATATAGCATGAAACGCCTGAAAGATACAGCTTTAAAAAATGAATGACACATAAGAGGGTGACTTGGCAGTATTAGGTGGTTGATTTACAAGTAATCCATTGTCAGCTTAACCTTGCACTTCCAGGAATTACCAAGATATACATAGCCTACAAAACATCCAGTTGAAATGGCATATAGGTATTGTGAGAAAAACATCAGCAAGTAAAACAAAGTTGTTTTTTGGCTTGAACAGATCAAAATATGCGATTGCGTTTTATCTGAACAGTCTTTTTAGCTTCAATTCTTTGGAAAGAGTAGCGTGCTAAATAATAATTATTATTCTGTATTTTTAGTTTCATCTGCCAATTATTATTGTTGTGTATACACCAACAATCTTCAAATGGCAACTCGCTGTCTCTCCTAACCATTATATTACCACCCATCTGCTGCTTTGCAGTGACCTCATTGTGCATCATGGTAGAGCAGAGTAAAGAACACCTAAGCTTGTGACAGACCGTACGCAGTCAGATTGACAGTTGGTGCTTAACACGAGCCAGAAAAGTGGATTCTCCTTGATGAAGACACAGGACCTTGTCAACCAAAGCCCTTGTTGTCCAGAAAGGGCCACACAACATGGCGTCTGGGGTAAGAACAGCAGATTTTGGGCCACAAGCCAAACAAGTAGCCCCAGGGCTAATTATCAATTTACATGTATCTCCTGTTGGGCCTTGAACTATATAGTGGGTGCATTTCTCAGAGAGAGTTTTTAAGGTGGATATATTGTTGTTGTTTTTTTAAGTTTATACATGGGCAGAGAGAGCTTGAAGGCTGTGGGAGGTATCCATATATGTGTGATCTGGATGTTTTGATTGAAAACCAAGTACGGTTATATTAATAACAGAATCATATCCAGGAAACATAAAGATGGTGCTTCTCAGTCCCTTACTAGCTATTCTACTCAGCTATTTGTCTGTCAGTTAGGGAACAGCTTGAAATGTCTTTTGAGTTGCTGTTTAGATGCAATATACAAAAAGGCTGCAGTATGCAGTTTATAAACTATACACACTTGACATTAACGAGGCAGTTTTAAGAATGTGTTGCTCACCATCATGCTACTTGCTACAAACGAATTGCCACAGTGTAAATGAATGTTACCTTGAAGCTGTGCACGCTGTCTTCCATGTACTTACTGAATACATCTATGACAAATCCGTGAAAATATATTGTTAACAGCTTTACATAGGTACATTTAATTAGGATATGACTACAAGTATTGTCTCTGGGAGGTATTGACTTGCTTGTGTGTTAAATTCCCTGCTCTGCACTGCAGCGAATTTTATAAAGGAAAGCTGTCAGCTGAAATTACATGTATCCGTTACTCGAAATGTAAATGGCAATTATATTCATAAGATTCATAATAATCATTTAAATTATTATTCTCAATGTCCTAGTATATTAAAACTTATATTAAATGTAACAGTGCCCAAAATGAAAATATGAGTTTAGAATTTTGTACAATGTTTGATAATATAGGATTTTTGTTACTGGATTTGAAAGAAACCGGTTCTATTTTTTCTTAAATATACTACATTTACAGGTTCATTGGATAAAAGAATTCCATGGAATGGTTTTAAATCATAATAGAAAATCCTAGACAATTGTTTAGACTATTACCTACTTGATATGACTGTCAAGATGACCGATTATTATGACCCGTTATAGGAAAAAAGTGCCGTTGGTAAAGAAGCCAATAATACTGTAGTATACTGTTATGTATAAAGAACTACTGGCAAATATAGTGGGTCTGACTCAGTGAGTCAAGTGTGTCGTTTTCGCTACTGCTGCCATCTTAAAATACAATGACAATAGCAATGTAAAAAACATTCATAATCGACATGGGAAAATACTCACTGACCGAAAATCTAGCACACGCCGGGTGTTAATAAAACAAGCTTAGCCTTAATATAAGGAAAGACTCGTGTTATTCCGGCTTAAATTGTTAACTCTTGTAGTTAAAGGCCAATGAACAAGACAGAAAGTCAGAAATTGTCTTCCAGTTGAATTCTGGCGGAAACGAAAGCCAGCAGGAAGGTCAACGCCAGGAGAGTATTTACCTCAGCGTTTGACGGGAACTCCGGAACACTCGCCATGATGGTCAGTGTATGATCCGATCATTCAATTATTCAATTTAATCTGGCAAACCAAAAAAGAAATAACGAATCAATATTTTGTTTTTCACTTTTTCTGTATTTACAAAAATATTGAAAACTGATGTTTGATTCATTGCTTTATGCTCGAAACGGGAAATATAATAAACAATAATGGGTCGAATTTACGTCGTCTTTATTTTTCTATATTTGTTGTAGTAGCTCTAACCATTTCCCACCGTGGGTTCTGCTTGCTTTGCGCATGCGCAGTGGATGGTTTCAAATGAGCAGGTCGCTGAGCGCTAAAAGCGAAGGGTCCGGTGTTAAATTAAATACTGTAACAGATGCATATAATACCAAAAAATAATCTTGTTTAATGTGTTTGTAATTAAGTCAAATAACAGTCTGAAGCACAAACGAGTACAGACCGCTACTATCATAAGAGAGTGTAGTGCGCCCATGTTAACTTGTGATACAACATCTGTTCAATATTTTGTTTTTCACTTTTTCTGTATTTAGAGTAACAAAACCACTAGTATAACAGAGTGTAGTGCTCCCAGATTAACTTGTGATACATATAGAACACTAGTATAACAGAGTGTAGTGCGCCCAGATTAACTTGTGATACATATAGACCACTAGTATAACAGAGTGTAGTGCGCCCAGATTAACTAGTATAACTGATTAACTTGTGATACATATAGACCACTAGTATAACAGAGTGTAGTGTGCCCAGATTAACTTGTGATACATATAGACCAATAACAGAGTGTAGTGCGCCCAGATTAACTTGTGATCTTTTTCAGACATACTAAAATATAAAATTTGACAAAGAACAACACAAAAGTTTCCACACGTCAACATAATTCAAGTTATACCTCTATGATATACACTGACCCAATACTGTGACCGAAGGAAAGATATCTATATGCTAGAGAAAAGCCACAGTTAAATCAACCACTACTATTGGCCTGGAATGGAGGAGAACATTTGCAAGTGTGTGAGTTGATATCCTCAAAATGTTGAGGTGGAATACACACTCATCAACTGTACTGTGTCATTTACACATAACCATTAGTGAGAACATAGTAGGCTCCTCAACCAGTGACACTGTTTTACCCATTGTTTCCACATTTGCAGTGTTTAAGTATTTAAGGTCTGCATACCGCCACACTTTCATCACAGTATTTAAGTATTTATGGTCTGCACACTAATACAGTCTGATGCAAGTCACTCTGTATGTATGACAATAAAACTTTGAATATTGAATCTACTTCCCAGCCGGTGTTTCTAATGACACGCCCACGTCGCATCTGCAATGTCACCAGTTAACATGTAACACCGGAATCACTCTGTTTGTATGTGTCTAATTGTGTCTATATGTATTATATGCATCTGCTAAAGTATTTAATAAAGTCATTCGCTTTTAGCGCTCAGCGACCTGCTCATTTGAAACCATCCACTGCGCATGCGCAAAGCAAGCAGAACTGCACGGTGGGAAATGGTTAGAGCTACAAAGACAACGTAAATTCGACCCATTATTTCGTTTTAGTTTCCTTGTTTATTATATTTCCCGTTTCGAGCATAAAGCAATGAATCAAACATCAGTTTTCAATATTTTTGTAAATACAGAAAAAGCGAAAAACAAAATATTGATTCGTTATTTGGTTTTTGGTTTGCCAGATTAAATTGAATAATTGAATGATCGGATCATACACGGACCCATGATGAACACGGATGATAAATACGAACCACACTCTCTGCTAAAGCGCTGACAGATAAACATTTGTGTGCAATAAAGCTCGTTATATAGTGCTATATTTAAGAACTTGGGCCAACCACAACATTACGTGATATTTTTTTTGCAATAAACATTGGGGCAGGATACACAACTACATTGAAGAAACAATGTGTTCATCCTGAATTCTCACAAATATAGGACTGTCACATCATAGAGTTTAGCCACCTGGCTCTGTAAAATAGGGTTGTCGTATGAGACATGAGAAAACCATGTGGAAAGGGCGATGTGTTTTATATTTTATTGGACTTTAGTCGGAGGGCTATCTTGCCAACATACCTCATGATATACGTTTCTTTAAATTACATTGACATAATAGATAAGACATTCCCACTATATTAGGACGTAAGACATTCCCACTATATTATAATTTGTTCTGGCTGCCAATTGACTTGAAAAACGAAAAATATTTGTATATTAAAATAGGCCTAATTATATCAATTGATTTTGAAGCAGGTCATAACCAACCAGTGACTTTATTTGACAATGATTCACTCGATCTTTTTTATTTCATCGGTCACAGGGGCGAAACTGCCTTTACCTTGTCATTAGGATTAGGAACTCCCCCAAACTGGTAAACACAGCCAACGTGCTGAGTGCATACAGTCCTGTGAGGACATGTAATGGAAAGTATGTTTGAGGTACGGGCCCAAATTCAACATCTGTCCGTGAGGTTAATTAAAAAAGTCTTCAAGCACATCAGACGTGTAGCTAAAAAAAGTATTTGCGCTCAAATTAATGCAAAGCATGTTGACTGTAGATGTCAACTGTAGATATCTCTACCACATCTGAAATCAAACCTACGCCCTTAACTGGTATCATAGTTAAAACCAGGGAGTAAATGTGTAATTATGAAATAGTTCCAATGGGCTATAAGATGATGCATTTAGTCATCGGCACTAACATTTCGATTTGAAGAACTGTAATCGCTGTGATTAGCCATACGAGGTCAGTGTTGGGTTGGTTTAAATGCCTGATTGGCTGTGTCGTTTTCAAAAAAAGACACAAACATATTTATACTTATTACCCCATATTCTTTTTTTCCTGATCTACGCCCAAGTTTTCTTTGGTCCACGTGTTTCAGGCGCATTGTGAGTATGATTTCCATGCGATTTTGAAAATGAAAAACGTTTATTTTTAAATATGTCATCTTAATATCAGGCACGATCCATCGATGGACCCATTTAAGGAAGGTAGAAATAAGGCTCACTCATCAAAGCACATTTTACATACATAAGCGTTCTAAGTTAGTATTTCCAACTTATTCCACAACGCTTTTAATGATTTGTTTTCAATGTCTGTCCAGTCAACACTTAAACAACCAGGTGAAACTATCCAACCGGGTTGACTTAATTCATCAATCAAGTATAAGGGAGGAGCGACAATCCGCACTTCGTAGAATGTGTGACACAAATGACAATGTTTTTTTGATTGACTGAGAAGACCGTATCAAACAATCAATACTTGCATTGTAAGCGAGCATTATCATTTACAAAGCTCAACTGCACGGTGAAGAGGGAGGTTAGTAATCTGCATACCATGCAATTACATTTACACAACTGCCCTACATTGAACGGTCGGGAAACGATCGCTCATTGGGTTAAACATGTTTGTCTGGTGTACTCAAACTTTGTATTATGGCAGCATTTCTTTATTGTGTTACTTAAAAAACATTTGTTAGTTGACGGGAGTTTTCATGAAAAATCAGTCAGTGGCTTTAGTAATATTAATCAAGCCACATTTTCTAGGTGTACACTTTGCTTTCTTTGATTACTACTGATAACATTTAGAACGGAAGTATGGTTAACAATTTAAAAATAAGTAATGTTTAAGTTTGAAAATGCATTTCAGGGAACTTGGTTAGTGTGCTGTTTTATATTTTCTGATAGTAAATGTACTGATAAGCTACATTTTATTTTCTCTTAATCTGTCTTTCATTTCTACTTGCTAGAACTTTTTTTTACCTGCTCCAGCATGGATGTTGGAGTAACGAATCGGCCACGTCACAACCCCGTAGACAGTATCTGTCGCAAGCTGCAGACTATTCAGAAGCACGACCATAAGACTAACCCTACCTCGCCCTTCCAGATCCCCAAGTTAACGTCCAGCACCTATAGCAGCCCGCAGTATAGCCTGCGCAACAACCTTGAACCGATCCTGAAAAAGCGTGAGGTTGAAGAGATGTTGACACCCAAAGGATCTCCCCAGTTGTCCAAGAGTTCACACTGTCTCACCCCCAAATCCACTCCCTTTACTCCCGCCATGA
The DNA here is from genome assembly GCA_029465975.1 of Dallia pectoralis. Classification (NCBI taxonomy): domain Eukaryota; kingdom Metazoa; phylum Chordata; class Actinopteri; order Esociformes; family Umbridae; genus Dallia; species Dallia pectoralis. The sequence continues at coordinate 6,191,451 of CM055736.1, forward strand.
ACTCACTGAACCATGTCAATACCACGTTCACCATCACTAGTACCCTCGGAGAACGCAGGGGCGTGGGGGTTGGACTGGGAGTTGAAGGCCAAGGAAAAGGATGGCAGACGACATGTTCCACCCCAGCGTTCCAGACCGGAGAGTCTTATTTCAGCTTCTCCCGTGGTTCTCAGTTTACTCAGCCTGAGGCGGTTAAGGAGACAGGGTTGGAGAGGCTCAGGGCCCCATCACTTTTGCATTCGCCCGTGCACGGCATAATGTCCTACCACACGAACTTCTGCTCGTCAGATGCCACGGCCAACCTGTTGGAGTGTGAGCTTCCTTATCCGGCCCTAGTGGTTAAAAGACTGTCCTTGGGAGACGGTAAGGGAAATGCACATAGTGTAGGTGACAGTGGGATTGGTATTTAATATAGGGGGTCTAAATTACCACCATATATCACTGTTTCAACATGCAGAGCAGCAGTCTGAAGGGTCTCATGTAGCATAGCAAATTTGCAAACAGTGCCAGGGATGGGGAGATTGTTGCTTGGGACCAGGGTCCAAAATTAACCTTTTGGCCTACCAGCCAAGGCGGTTGGTATAGATGTAACAGACAGCCAGACGTTTTTTTTACAAGCCAAAAAAAACATTGTTTATTTAATGTGATATTGCCATTAGTAGTAGTATTTAGCATGTCTTGGTCTCAGATGTGAATCTCAGTCAATATTGCAGTATAGTAATAATGGTAGTAACATTAACTTTATGCGAAATATTTATTCAACTGTCAATACTAAATTGTAAGTGTATTAATCAATTCTGTGGTATTTGCCTTTAATTGCAAGACCGATATTGAATTAAGGACTTCATACATAAAATAATCTAAATATTTTCGGTGGATGAGATTACGAGGAGAGGCTCGCATTAGCCTTGAACTTTTTTTCATTTTTTTCGGGGCTCTACATCCGCAATGAGTTGGCTTAAAATGTCAACAAGTAGACTTACCTCAGGTTTTAGCTATTTACAGTAGCACAAAAAGTCAGTTTCATGACTGAATTCACGTTACGCACGAGCACTTAACGTTACGTACTACGCACGAGCACGACATGCAGGCGCGCGCCAGATCCAGCAGATTCAACTGACAGCAACTTTTTCTAGCGCGTGAATGACATGTATTTTCTTCCCGCCCGGTGTGGCGTGTAGTCTCCATAATTTACTCGACTAAGACAACATGTACCCGCATTTTGGACCATGCTTAAAACTATGCAGTACATATCTATCAGTATTCATCAATCTACAGCATTAAATAACAATTGACTACAAGAGGTTATGACCTGTGGCTGATGAGTAGTACACTTGATTCTCAAATTTTCCTCAAAATTACTCGCACATTATGTTGCTTTAGGGATAGGTAGGTAACTGACAGAATAACAAGTGTGTGTTTGAATGTAGGAGCCATGTTCTCCCCTGAGAACCGGAAGGAGACCATGGCCGAGGTCAGTCTGATCTGTGAGGAGGATCTGCTTGACACCATTTTCCACGCCTGTGATACCCAGCGCCGAGGTTAACAGTTGTTCATTCTCATGGCATCTAGTATAAACCAATGTATTTGTACAAGTAGCCTGAATAAGCACCCACATTTTGCATAGGATTATTAGGAACATCCTATTTTTTTTCAAAACATGTCAAGTTCCACACCTCTCTGTTCAATAGTCTCCTAATTTACATGAGGACATGTGGGAATAAGCCTTTCTTTAAGAATGTCTGTAATAGTTGTTTAGCTTATATCCCTGTGGGAGACTAAGGATTTATTGACTATTTTAATGCTGTTATTTGGGTTTAACTGAAGGTTGGGATTAATGTAAGCGTTCTAGTTTTGGTTTGGAGATTCAGGGCATGTTTAGGTGTTTAGCTTTTCCTCACTTTTAGTCCTGAGGTGGAGGAAAGTTATGAGTTCAGGGCACTGTTAAGGGAATCCATTTAGCCATTGCACTTATCACTGTAGGAACTCTGTAAATGACTCGGTTCATGACAGGTCTCACCTCCTGTTGTTTCTCTTCCAGGTAAGGTGTACGTGTCTTGCATTGTGGACTACCTGCGCCACACCACCAGCCGCAGTTCTGAGGACAGCGGACTGGAGGAACTGTGTAACATGCTGGATCCGGAACACAAGGACGTCTCAATAGATCTGGACACCTACCACGCCATCATGAAGGAGTGGATCGACGACTGCAGGAATAACGGGTGAAGTTAAATTATTTATTTTGTCACATCCTGTTGTTCGTTTTTTCCTTTAGAGGGCGCTGTTCTCTAACATTTGGTTAAAACACCTTGTACTGTATTTGTTAGGTCTCAATGACAAAATTATAAAAACTAGAAACAATTGTTCCCTGACCAAAGAACCTGGTGCATTTGCTTTCATAACTTGTTTTGTAATCATTTCATGAGCTCCTGCTGTCTCGGTGTCTGTGTATGTATGTGTGTGTGTCTGCTTTACCAAAACCATAGGGACAACACTCCAGAAGATCTGACACAGGAATCTGTCAAACTCAGAGACAGCCTTTCAGGTAAATTGAATGAAGTGATGTACAGTACTGAGTGCCTATACTTGCATACCTTTTCTGCATCACCTTTTAGATCATCTCTCATACTGTCTCTCTCTCTTTTTGGCAAATCAGTTAGTTTTCTTTGTTTGATCGGGCATCATTTGTTTTTCATTTTTGCTCTTTTGTCTTTCCATCAGCTAAGAGATCTGTCTTTTTGAATATGACCTCAGGCAGTCTGGAGGCCTTTGGAGGGGAGGCGTCTCGAGCAGATCTGTAAGTGTGTGTGGGACAGATGTGAATGTACTTTGTAACGTACGCATTGTCTAACATATTCAATGACATTCCTAGTTGAGCTGTGTCATCAGAGGTGCACGACAGCTGTATGTAGATGTGTCACTTGCTTTTCAGTATTAGATGGAATATTGTCTAGAAGTTTGTGCCGGGCCGGTAACTAAAACATTGCGGGTTTGAATTCCTGTGCCTGCACTAAACCCCAATACTTTCTGTAGCTTTTGTTAGTCTGTCCACCAATGTATATTTGGAGTGCTTGATAACTACCTCCAATAGAACTTAACACTGTATTGTAGTGTTTCGCATTTGTGTGTAACAATTGAGATGTTGTTTTCACAAATTACCTGCTAAAATCCTGGATGGCAAGTTGAAAAGCCAATCCCTAGGAACATCTGCTTATATTATTCCTAGAAATGCAATCTGAGAGAAACGGATATGCACCATCTTCTCTCATCTGCTTCTATCAAATATTTTCATCACTTTTCCACCAAGTAAAGGTCTTCAGTATTTGTAAATGTACATAAATATAGGTGATTCCGTACTGGCATTTTAGCCACTGATAATAATAAACAAACATTCAAATACTAAAGTATACATTTTGCATGTGTCCTGATGCATGTTTTCCTTTTCCAGTGAGACGTCTGACCTGGTGTACTGCGTGGCTGACCTGCAGTTTAGTAATCAGAAACTTCAGGAGGAGGTGAGGAAGCTGAAGCAAACCGTTGAGACGTTGGATGACAACAACCAGAAACTAGCAGAAGAAAACACTGAACTCAAGTCACAGGCCAGAATGTATGTATACCGTTCAAATTCACACTCAGTCAGTTCAATAGTCTACCAACTTTAGTTTCTTTATTAATATGCATGAAGAGTGGCTTAGGGTGGTTCAGCGGTCATATATGCAGTGTACTGTCCAATGTTAGTCTAAATGGCACCAAAACACGCCTTGAAAACAATGGGAATTTGTGTAAATTCTGTTTTGAGGGCTCCAGTTTAACTTCTTCCTTCCCGCTGTAGAAGCCAGCAGCTGGCCCAGAAGGAGAAGATGTTAAAGGAAGAGGTGGAAGAGATGAAAATGACTTTGAGCTGTACAGAGGAAGGTCGGGCCCGTGCTTCGGCTCAAAACAAACACATGGTATGCTTACGCACATTATAAATAAGTGATTGTCATTCAGTGGACAAACCATTTTAGGACAGTGATATCTGGACTTCTTCGAAAACTGGTAACAACCCCTCTGGACATAAAGCTATACCTTGCTAGCATCTGTGCTTTTGTGCCATGCAATCTTAAGGCCCGTTCTGTCAGCCACGCATTTAATACACCATATTAACTGTCTTTGTATTCAATATATAGAACTATACAACAAAACCACCTCTATTGAAACCCTGTTTGGGGTAAATTAAATCCAATAAAGGTTTGTCAGTAAAGTTACTTTCAATTCCATAATACAAACACGCACAAATTTAAAATAAATGAGAAGTCAAAACTGTATCGACAGATTGAATTTAAAATCAATTTAATTCCCTGATTTCAATTTGATCGTAACCCTGATTTTGGCCAATGTCTCGCCCACAGGAGAAAGAGAACCAGAGTCTGATTGCAAAGATACGCTCTCTTCAGGAGGAGGTATTGTACCTTTTTCCCCTATCTTTCTTCCTACATCACAATTAGTAACAGTTTACAATCCCTATTGGGTCATTTTGTTATCCGTCATCAAGATATGCCCTCTGATGCATTGGTCAGGTATTTGTTTTTTAGTGATGAACATCAGCAAACCAGGGTTATCTGGATACTCAAGTCCTTGTATATTTTACCCCTAGAAGGGTCCCACACTGTGTTCTTGTGATATCTATTTATCTAAAATATAACCACAGAAACAAGGACTGTGTTGTTATTAAAAATCTTTTACCAGACATGTTGGGATTCTGTCCACTATCAGCGTTTCGTAGTTTCACGCATTCTTCCCATTCCACTGCGTGTTTCTGTTTTAGGTGACTGAAGCGATTGGTTGTACAATTTACGACACATTTTACACAAAACGTTAATTTGCTCACTATCAGACTTTTTAAAGCCGAACCACTTTACCACTAAACCAAATTACTGGAGAGACATTGCTGCCCTTTCTCCGGATGATTTCTTCCTCACGAGAGGAGGTGCCGGCTCTTGCCGCTGTACACTTCAAATGCACCCGCCCGGTTATAATGTGTGACTGGCTTTCAATGTTTGTGATTGGTGGATAACCTCTGTGCTGTAATGCAAATGGTCCATTATTTGGCATTGGGGTGACAGAGGAGTCTGTGAGATTACACATTTGTAAAACCTTACAACAAGAGAAACTTGATACTGGCGATTTTTAATTTCGAGCTAAATAATAAACTTGAGTATATCAAGAAACTCGATATGTCGCCCAGCCCTACATTCACCCCACAGACTCATTGTTTGGGAACCAATGATGGACAAAATATACATATTTACTCCAATCCACCATGCCTCACTCCCATCTGTTCAATAGAACATCAAGGTCTCAATGGAGATGGATGACCTCCAGAAGAGGATAATGAAGTTATGTGACCTAAACTCTGAGCTGCAGGTAGGTCCATTTAAGAGTCATTTTGTGAAATGAAACGGTTCAGCTATTGTGTTGTACACTGTGGAGACAGCAATTGAAAATGGGTCACCTGGAAAGGGAATTCCATCCCACGATTAAACCCGGTTGAGAATTTATAAATACTTCAAAGGAATGTTTTAGCTTAATATGATTGTAGGAAACCTTGAAATGACGTTTGTGGGAATGTGTTTAGCCTTTCATCATTATGATTCCAATAAGGCATCTTTATTAATTTAGTTACACGTCTAGCCTTTATGATCAGAGATCATATGTACCCGTGTGCCATATTCTGTTAGTTGTTTTTTCTCCCACAGGTCCAAAACCATTCGTTTGATGCTGTTTTATGTGAAAAGGAGTCCCTTATACTCGTGGTCAGTGACAGTTTTGCTTTTATCGTATTTTTGTTTGTAGTCTGCTCCCTTGCGAATAAAGACATCATTAGGCTATCTGAGATTCACCTCATGATGCGCGGAGTATACAAAGCGAAGGTCGCATTTTAAATTGGTTGCCCTGTACAGTGGCAGCTTCAAGGCAGGAAAGCCTTTTGATCTGATTTTTTCATTGATGACCTGATATGTAAAACCTTCCACAGCCACTTTTATATTTGGTTAAATGCAGTTAGTGTTGGTGAATATAAGGAATATTGATGTTATGTTTGATCTGTTCTCCCGTTTGTAGAAGAACAGACAGATTGATGAGCTAAAGGCTGCGGTGGAGGAATACTCATCAGTGACAGAGGTGAGTTTGTGTGTATATTCCCAGATCATTAACATCTCAAGTCCATGCACTTGTCAACATCATAAAGGAGCGGATTGATCGCTTTGTACCGCCAACTAGTTAGGGACAATGTACAAATGACTTACTGTTTGTCTTATCAATTAATAGAACTGTTTAATAGTTGGCAATAGCCTAGCTGTTAGGGCATCTGACCACAACTGAAAGGTTGCTTGATCAAGTCCCGGAAATGGCATTGTGAAACGCTGTCACTCTGTCCTTAAGCAAGAAGTTTTGCTCTGGATATTTGTCTATTAAATAATAATAACATATGTATCAGTTACAGTAGGCAGAAGTGTGATTGTGTTTCCTTAACTTTAGATTTGTTTATTGTCGCCCCTGCCAGTTGTTGAGAGCAGACAAATCCAAGCTGGAGAGCCAGATGCATTTGATACATCCGGAGAGGGCCGCGTAAGTGACTGTGCCAGTAGCAGAATAGTGAAATGCTCTTGTACAAATGCTATGTCCTTTTGTCGTTGCAGTTTGCTTTTGTTTTTATCTCCCACTGTCTCTGCCCCGGAGCAGTCTAAGTTCACTGGAATGGGGTGATTTTTGTTTCTCATACTCGCCCACTCACTCTGTTTTCCTGTTGCAGTGAAGGAATCTCGCTGTCGGTGGCATACAGATTGAACGAGAACACGTCAGGATCTCTGCAGACTGAATTGGCCCTCGCTCAAACACCTCTGGAGGTTGGTAGACTTGTTCAGAAAATGGTAGCAGTCAATTAATGATTCTGAACAGATTTTATGTTTTGAAATGTTAGTTGAAAGAGATTTAATACCTTTTAATGTTATCACTGTTGTAGTGCAAGTGAGTAATCTAGTGATTCATTTAACAAACAGGTCATTTGTAACTTGTTATTACAACAGTCGGTAATTATCCATTAACTTAGATATTTGCTGTGTTAATAAGTCTTTTTTGAATATACATCTGCTAGGAAACCATACATGCTGTGGTCATTGGCCAGATGTTATTACTGGATGGGAATTTATCATGGCCTCTGTGCCAGTACTCTACACAGCACCTGCTTGTTGTCATGGCTTCACCCCAATAGCCAATTAGCTCCAAGGTTTCTGACCAGGGCTTGCTCTTTATTCCCAGGGTGTGGCTAGTGTGACCTCGCTGTGTTTTTCATCACCGCATGATGAGACTCTGGACAAGGAGGTGTTATTACTGATGCAGGGGCCGGCGCCTGAGCAGATGTCCCTGGAGTTCAAGAGCCTCATAAACCAAATGGTACTCTATGCAATTAGATACAGCTGATGTTGCCTTGACGATTCACCTATGATAAAGAAGTCCTGATAATCCATTAGACAAGTTGTTTATCATTGTTCTACAGACCCGCCAAGGATCTGCAATTGTGGTATCTTTAGGCAAAATCGTCGATTTGCGCATTTTGTGAAGGATAGCTTAAGAAGATATAAAAGTTGGACAATCATCTTATTGTTATGTGTATTTACTGCTTCAAAACCTGGTCGGACTGTCCACCAAACACACTAGTATATAAAATACCACATTTCAATAGCAACATTGGACATTGACCAATAGCATCTTATCCAACTATAATGTTAGTGTCCTGTGATCATGTGACATTGCTTCCAGGGTATGTACGGGGGCTGTCTGACATTTCCTGTTTATTTGTTTTCAGAAGAGAGACTTTAAGGACGAAGATATCTCCATTTTGTCAACACTTAGAGGTCTTATAAATTACTCTGCAGCACCGGAGGCTGGCGAAGACCCGAAGCTACAGGTTAGAAAGACGGACAGTCGTTTACTTTGACTCTTTCTCTCTCACAATATTCTTCTCCAACACACACACACCATTAGTGGCTGTTTCAAACTACATGACTCAAATGGAGGATGTGTGTGTATGTGTGCAGTCCAAAGCAGAGGTTGGCATTTCATTCTGGCTTGATATATTCATATTATCCTGTTCTATTAGACTAGTACAAAATGAAAGGTGGAAATGATACTTGGAGACTGTACCTCTCTGTTGTTGATTTACACACACTTTAATTGGCAAGAGAGCACCGGGAAGAGTTTCAAATGGTTAGGACTCTCTCCCTCTGCCCGTAGCTTTAAAGGGTTACATAATATGGCCATTCTCTCTGTCTGTTCTGTCCAGAGATTCCTAATCTAGGATGTTGCATAACCATCTCCAGCCTGTCAATGCTGCGCGGCTTCGTTAGTGTAGCAATAACACTCACCCTCCCACACTGTCTCCCAACCTGTTGCCCTAATCACTGTCTCTCCCTTCTCTCACACCCCTTCTCTCCGGTCTGACACGCACCCAGTAGTATGCATTCCCATTTAGTACAGAGTGAGAGCAGTCTTGTCCCTGTGACAAGAATTTGGCCTAGATCCGCTGGTAAGGCTGTCTGAGAACCGTCAGCTCCAGGAGACTGACTCTCCCTGACTGCCTCTCCTCAGGCGGCACAGTCTAAACTGGATCAGAGGAGGACCGGCTGGTCCCTGAGCCTGGAACGACTGGACCACTACACCGACTCCCTGGAGAAAGAACTAGTGAAGATGGCCAGTAACCTGAGGAGGTCACGCACAGAGATTGTGCATCTGTCTGTGAGGTGAGTGTGTTGTTGGAAGTGACACATCAAAGGAACTTCTGCTGACATCCACTAACCAGATGATTTGTTTTATTATTATTTAAAAATGTTTTAGGATCACTGCTGTTGAAATGGGTGGGGGGACTGTGCTTTACTCCAATAGGAGAGGGTATGATAGAAGGGGAGAGGTCTGGTTGGCTACTATCCTCCGCTCTCCTGAAATCCCTCAGTGTGTCTGACCTCTGACCCTCCGAAGTAGTGGCTGGGTCCTGGCTCAGTAAGGCTCTCCGTCAGCAACTGACACATGGGACCCCCTCCGCCCGCTCCGGAAAGGGGAGGGGGCGTGATAAAAAGGGGAGGAAAGTGCCTTTATCAGGCCAGGCTGTGGGAAATCCTTCTGGGACGGCCAACTGTGTACGGGAACCTGCAGACTTTAGGGACTGGAGGGTTCAGGGACACTGGGACTTTTGGAGCCCCGGGGGAGCCCCCGTCATCCTCGTACAGGCTGGGCAACAGCAGCATGGGGCACTGCATGGGTCTACGTATTGGGTACACTATGTTATGTGGTGGGCTATTCACTCTGGTGGTGTCTGCTTTTCCTTTTTACCGCTAGGTTGTGTTTACCGGAAGGACAGACGATAGGTCTCTTAAAGAGTTGGTTTTGAGTGACCTTGTGTTTGTTGACATTGTCAGGATTGCGATTGTGTGTTTTCTCACGTTGACGTGTGTCTGTGCTTGTAGGGTTCAGGAGCAGGAGAACCAGAAGCTGCAACTGCAAGAGGAGTTGGAGCAGCTGAAGACTCCAGGAGACAGTAGGGAGGTCAGCTGCCAGACCCCCAACCAAGATCCGCAGGTGGGTAAAGGGGACCTGATGGTCTACAGCAGGGATTGACCACTTCCTACTAGGACGCAGTTAAAACGCTTTTAATTGTCTGGAACCTTTTATCACAGCGAAAATGCTTGACATCCAAGAGGTGGTTGGGTATGTGAAGGGGAGCCCAGTTTATAGCAGGTGTGTTGTTGAGAAACGTTTCACACAGGCAGTCCAATTTAAATAGATTGCTAATTTAAACAATCTGCTTGGATCTGATGTCGAAAGGAATAATGTGATTGGTCAAATGACCAATTGGTGGAAGAAAGAGTGATTATAAATGGACTGCTGGTATAAACGCTAGTTGTGTAACATTTATTTTCCGGACAGATTGAGAAATGGTTCCAAAGAGGCACTAGAGGATTGTGTGGGAGTGATTAGTGCTGCAGTGGGCGCTTATCACGTGGTCTAAAATATTCACTTATTCACATTATATTTCTCTCTTGTGGTTGTGTGCTGCAGTATTCCATATAAGCACATCTTCAGGATCATCTGAACATTCATAAATACAGTTTTTGTCTTTACTTTTTTTATTATGGCCAGGTGTGAAGTTGTCCTGCCTACATGTTTTGTTTCTGAATCTCAGAAACCTTACATTTACCCTTTAAGTTCACTTTTATTGTTTTATATGTATTGGAAGATAATATTGCTTGTTTGACTTTCTGTGCCTGCTTAGTAAAATATTCTGTCATTACTTCCTTGAGAAAGGCAGTTAACTAATTTCTCCCTGGGTGCTCATTGTCACAGCTCTGTACATCCATAGTTTAGAAGGATAAGATTAAAAGATGGAACCAAAACTTATACCGTGTGTGTGTGCAGATTGACAGTCCTTGAAATTAAGCTGTTCATATTTACGTAGTTTTTTTTGTGAACGTCTGGCAACACTGCTTCTAAATAAATTCATTATGATACTTTACTAATATATTTGATAGTCTTTAAACTGGTTTTAATTAAATTTAATTGTCTTGTCAGGACGGGGAGGACCTGGACTGGGATGAGGAGTTTGTCCTCCAAGACTTCTTGAAGAACGAGACCAGGGAGAGGGAGATGAGCCAGGAGACGGCACTGATGGAGGAGAGGGAGGCAGAGGAAAAGCTCATGGAGAGGGGGGACCAGCCTGGGGAAGGGGAGGAGGTGGGCGGGCGGTGGACTGTGTTGGGGGAAGAGGGACAGGAGGGGGCAGTGAGGGCTTCTATTCACCCCGAGGTGGCTGAGAAAAACAAAGCTGAGGGAGACTCCTTGATAGGTGAGTCAGCAAAAGAGTTGAATTCCAAAGATTAGTAACCTTGATATTCTGTTTAAAATCCAAATTGGGCATTATTCTCAATCTTATCGTAAAGGTTACAGAAGTTCCTCCAACGACTCCCTCTATGGCTGTGAACCCAGATGGACCAGGGGTGAGAGTTCATCAGAGAACTGTGTGGATTACTCCTGTAATCCTCCTGTCAAAATGAACTCCGCCACCCTCAGGGGTGTGTGGCAAAGACAGCCATAGAAGGCCAGGGTCTGTGGCTCGAGACCTCTGGTGTGTGTGTATACATGTCCAAGTATAAAGGCCATAAAGGGGTTCTGCCGTGTGTGTGTTCAGCTGTGCACTCACTGGGCTGGCTGGTCTTCCAGACCCCACCTTTTATGGCTAGGTGTTAAATTAATCTTAGCCCGCAGAAAGTGTTCAGTAATCTTTTTGTCTTTATTCTGCATCACTGGCTGCCAGAATTCAAGGAATGTGCTCATTACTGCCTCCTAATCCACACAGACAGCAGGGTTCACTGGTCTGATAATATGGTAGTGGGCGGAGTTTAACCTCCCCACTGACCCCAGCGGAATGTATCATTGAGATGATTTTATGCCGAAACTAATGAGTTTTACTATCTTATACAATCTCAACTGCTCTCTATTATTTTTCTCTCCTTTTCTCCCTCAGAAACCACAGCTTCCTCAGATAGTGATCGGAGATTTAACATTTCGCCCTCACAGGTAGAGGGCGCTCTAATTGTACATTCATTTAATGCATGTTTCAGTGTGTCAACTAGATCTGAGTGATGTGACTGGCACTACATCATATGATCATGCAAATGCTGTGCCTGTTATCCTGGAACCACTTAGTGTGTTTCTAACGAAGATTACAACAGTGTTTTTTTTCACCAATGAGATAAGGGTACTCTGGTAGGATGTTTTTCATTGACAGTAGAAAAAGTATTTATATTTGGTCAGCGAGCGCATGTGACCGTGGATGCTGACAGATTAATAAGAAGACACTTCATCTTCCTCAGTGCCAGTGGGCAGGAATAGGAACACCCATGTGAGGCCACGTTCAAACACTTCTCAAATGTTACTACATATAAATCCTGCACACTTGAAGGTAGTCTGCCAGAAACATTTAAGAGATTTACTCCTAGTTATGCACACATAAAAAAACCAGCACGAATCAAATCAAAAGTAAAAAAATTATATCCCAGACTGTCCCCAAGATAACATAAATGGTGCAAAGTAAGGAAGGAAGTGTTTCCAATGTATTGGAACAAGAGTGTACCGACAGGACCAAATTAAGTCTGGCACACACACACACACACGTATTGATCCACTCATCTAGCTTTGACTTTCCTCTCAATTTGAAGGAACCGCATATAGCCATGCCCATATTTCACTACCAAATGTACGTGTTGGGTCATGTTACTAGTCGTAGACAAAACAGAATACTCATCTTCTGAAGTTTGCCTTACACAATTTGCTGGATTATGAAACCTAATTCAGTTCATTTGGAGTTGATGCAACCAGTCTGTTTGTCATGCTGCTTTATGTTCTTGACCACAAAGAATTTGTTTGCCAATCGGATTTCTCCTTTCATACTTTTGAGCCTGTTGCTTCTTAACACTGAGCGGACTGGTGGTTGCCTTTCTGGTCATACGTATTGATGGTTGTTTATCACATTCATACGTTTTTTTATATACCACATGAACAATCAATTATCTGTGTTCTGCTTCAGGACGCCAAACTCCCAGAATGCTGCGAGGTTGAAGACGCCCTCCAGCAGGCTGTCAAGAGCGAGGAATATCCGCTGCTTCCCTCCCACTCTTCTCTCTCGGGTAGGTGCATCATCTCTCTATTTCTGTGTCTTCCTCGCACTCCTTGCCCTTCTCTTTCTCTCGTTCTGTCTTTCCTTTATCCCTCTCCATCTGTCTCTGTTTTGCTCTCCTATATTTGCATGGGACATTTGCATTTTCCTAAGCAAGTGATAATTTGGTCAATATCAAAGGTCAAATAAGCAAGCAGAAAAGTAAATATTAAGCACACTTTGCCTATGCAGTGTACATTTGCAAATAATGTATTAATAGCAAGGAAAAATGATAAGTAATCTTTACAATGTTGTTATTCCTCAGTTAGAAGGCAGTGATGTTGCTACTGTTATTGTATATTCCATATCTTTCCAAAGGCTGTACAGAGGTCTCTGTTTTTGTATTTGTGCCACTCAAAGTAATTTCTCAAATTTGTCTCTGAGAGATGTATGACAGATTGCTGAGGGCCACATCACTGGAAAATAAACTATTTGTGTGAGGGAATTGTCTGTTAATGATTGGACAATAGAATATCACCAATTGAATGACATCTACAATCAATCCGTTTTGGAGTTAACATAAATAGATGTTACGTTTTTCACTAATTGATTATGCGTGTTATCATTGCTATTCCTTCTGTATAGTGTATATCCCAGTCACGTGTCTGTTTTTCAATGTATTTATATGATTATGCTATATATTTTTTTATTTTATCTGGGAAAAAGGATTTTAATTGTATTACCATAAGCCGCTTTTGCTTTAGGTTTTTTGTCTACATTTGTATGGTGCCACATTCTTAGTGATTTTAACTGTTATATCCTATTTGAAATGTGCAAGTCAAATCACAAGTGTCTGTGTGGGGATATATTTAATTGAAAGAAAAATTAAAGCCAGCTCTGTTTTTGGAGGAAGATGTAGCTGGGCTTTGCTACAAACGGTCTCAGGAGTGCATTTTTCTCCTGGCTGTCCATTGGTGGTGAAAATTAATGATAAGCAGTTTAGGCTACACTGGGTTACTTGTGATTAGAGAACTGAGTGAAATCTGCAGTAGAACTGGTTCACTTAGTTTTCTGGATTAGTTTGTTCTGCAATGAGAGGTCAACTGCAGCTGGGGTTAGTTGGTAAGGGGTGGCTGTTGCCTATCCAGACAGATAAACATTCATTGCTGCAGAACTGTGGCTCCATCTTAACCCTCAAACGTGTCATTTCCTGTCTTAATTCCAGATTTAAGTCTTCTTTGCCTCCTTGAACACAGCAGCTGCATCACATGGTTTTAGTTCCTCCCTAGAGACAGAGTGGCTAGCGCTGCATTGTGCCACTTGACTTTAATAGTGTTGTTATACAGGATCTACAATTGTTGGGCATTTCACCAGTTGCACATCCAGTTTCAGGCTCAAGTCGTTCATCATCCAGGATGGTCATTGTAGAATTCAATGCTTTCTGTGATGGTAGATTTAACTTTGTGGTTGAGTTGTGATTTCAGCTACAGGTGGAACAGATGAGGATGTTGTTCTCAGACAATAAGCTTATTCATTTCAAACTTAAGTGTAAAATGTTAATGTTTTTATGTATTTAATGTGAACGGATTAGGTAACATCTATTCCCAAAAAGCATAAGCTTACATCTATCAATCTCTGGTAGTTTCTAAGATCTGATCAATTTCTCTCTGTAACTTAGTGTTAAATGTATTTATTACCTTTTTGCTGGTTCTCTGTTTCTCTCAGCACATCTGCAATTCTCGCATCTTAATTTATCACTCTTTACCGCTCTTCTCAGATTCAATTACCCCTGACACTATAGTGCCCTATCAAGACGCTCCTCTGCCTGACTTGCCTGAAAATCACAGGATCCTCACCCCTGGCCACAGTCTGCCCCCTGGCTTGGCTGAGATGGTATCCTCCAGCTCTACTTCCCCTGTGATAGATCAGAACATGTTACTCACTAGCAGGTGAGAATTGTGCTCTGGCTTTAACTGTGGTGATGTAGAAATTAAAAGTAGTGGTTTGGGTGTGTGCTACTGTCCTTTGCATTCAGTCGTTTCCTCTCTGGCCACATTTGACAGTCAAATTAGTGTTCTCTAAGCAGAATGAGGGGGAAGTGTAAGCTGTGAGTTTTGGACATCTTTGGGGATATTTTGCATACCCACGATGCACCTGTGATCAGTGCTGGGGCAGTGCTGCAGTGTGATCTCAGCTGCTTCCTACTTTCCGCAATCAGAAAATGGTTACGGCAAGAATGATAGTTCCTCTGCACTCCGATCCGGCTCAAAGAAACAGATAAGTTGACCTTTCACCTTTCTGTCTGGGTCAGGCCTCAGCAGACGGACGTCAGTGAAGGAAGAAAAGAGGACGACCCCACCTTGGCAAATATGAATGACGCACAGGTTAGTTTCACTGTACCGAGGAAAGCATTTTACTAATGACCCAATGATAAGTATTGAAAACTTCCTTCATTGACAGCCGTCATAGCCAGTGTGACTACATCTCACGCTTTACTTTTTACTTCCCCTTATTGTACTCTCGCTCTCTGTCTACACAAACTTGTTTAAATGGATGAAGACATAGTTACAACAGGGTGCATTGGTGTAACAGTCTCACATTTAAAATGTGCAAGTTGTTCAACAGCCAATAATGAATAAAGGAGTGTTCTGTCTTGGTTAACTTGACAATACTGTTTGTGCTCCACTAGGTGCCCGTATGTAATTTCTGTCATAATCTCTCTGTCGTCTTTCACTCACTCTGTCTTTTTTCCTTTCTCACCCACTCTTTCACTCTCACACTGTTCACTTTTTTTCTGTCTATGTGGTGCTGTGGTATTTGAGTGTGTTATTGACAGGATTGCAGGGACACATACTATTACTGTTATTCTAGTCTCCTGCTCTGTTCAGGCACCGAACATTTTGTTTCAATACAGTCGACAACAGGTTCAACTGAGTATTGAGGATTGGCAAGGTTTTACAGCTGGGACTGTTTCTGCCTGTCTGTCTTTCTGAATTGCAATAATTAACAACATCTTGTATTGTGTTATCTTATTCTTAACCTGGTTTAGAATGGGTTTTAATGCTACACAAATTAATGACGATTTTCAGGGTTTTCTTATTTTGTGACTGACTGATAATTGACCAAAACCACCACTTATAGCCAAGCTCTGCACTCTATTGTTCAGTTATATAGTCTAGTGCTTTCCTCTCATCTAGTGTGTGTGTGCTTTTCAACTACCCCCACCACGTACTTTGCTGCCAGTGTGAAAGCGTTCACACTGTCCAACACACACTAGCAACACGCCAACACGCACGTGAAAGCGTTCACACTGTCCAACACACACTAGCAACACGCCAAAACGCACAGGAACTGCTGCAGGGCTCTCAACCAGCAAGTACATTATGTAATAAAACTGCGTTCTCCACTCAATCCTTTATATTTGCCGTAGAGGAGAGGGATAACATTCTGCTGCTCTGATGCCATGGGACAGGTATTGTGTGTGTGTGTGTGTGTGTGTGTGTGTGTGTGTGACACTTCTACGGTGAATGCTGAAAACGGTTCAAATGGCCTTGTGTGGTTACTCCTTCGTCTGTTTTCCTCGTAGAAGCTAACCCAGGACCAGTCGGCTGATAGGTCGTCAACAGAGGACAGGTCAGTAAGTGCGTGTATGTGCGTTCCCTCTTGCAAGACCTCTGTGTATACATGGATGTGTGCATGTCTACTCAGAGATCTTGACGAATGGAGATTCCTTAGTTAGAAGGTTAATGATGCCGTCGTTTGGATTTGTTTATCTTGATGACATTACTCAGGCTTTTGCTTGGCATGCGATATAGTGATCTGTGGCAAGTTGAGAAATTGTTCCAGAGTGACGTAATCACTGTTGCGCTCTGACATTTGTATGTGTGTGTTCCAGTACCAGCCTGTTGCCAGTACTGGAGGAAGAGGAGGAAGGTGCCCAGGAGTCCGAGGTGCCGGTTCCTACAGCGGGGGTGGGCCTGGCAGGTGAGTCAACGAGAAGTGTGTGTGTTTAACTTTGGGTTGTGTGCTTGTGTCTAACACCTTCTTGGTCGTTCACGGTTAGAAACTGTGTCAGGGGAGAAAGGCTCTCCTCAGGCCATGGATGGACTGTCCGTCACGTCTGCTGACCAATCGCAAGGCACAGAGGACTCTAAGATCTCTGACTCTTCTGGAGACAAAACGGACTCTATGATTCTGAAGAGCAAGTTCAAGAAGGAGTTGGTGAGCTTTCTTTAAATGTCCTTCCATGGCAGAAATGGCACCCTAGTTGCTAGTTGGTGCACTAGAAGGGCTTTATTCAAAAGCAGAGCACTATGAATTGAATAAGGGTGCAATTTCAGTTCAGCAAAGTAGTGTCATGACTTAATGATTTACGTCGGAAAAATGTGGTTATTCCTGCTTTTGTGTGGGAGTGAACATACTTTATTATACGCACGTAGAAAGCTGAATGCTTCTAAGGGCAATACCGGGTTGACAGAAGAGATTAAAGTTTTCAGTGTACATTAATCAGTCAAATATATACTGCTATGGATAGTTTAGGATTGTCCGAATGCCGCGTGTAAGGATTGGTTTAATATGGCAAAGTGAGTGTTTGAGGTGAGCAACAGAGGTATGTGTGTGTGTGTGTCCGTGTGTCCTTGCCTGTTTACTAAAGATTTTTGCCATTTTCCAGGAGTTGTCCTACAGTATGGATGTCATTGAGGAGGGAAAGATACAAGAGAACTTAAGTGAAAGCAGTATGACTACAGAAAAGGATGGTTAGTTATGTTTTAAGTGATATCATTGTTAAAGAGGAAAGCTCTAAGCCATTTTCAAATGTCTCTTCCAATTCTTTTTTTTTTGGACCAGCTGGATCGTCCATCGTCTCTGAGGACTCAACTACAGACGAGAGAAACGGGTACTCTTCACATTTGAGAAATGAATTCCATCTGAATATTAATAATTACAATTTTCTTAATTCGTGGCATTCATAGTTCTTCTAATGACCAATGTTGTTATACAGTAGTTCTCAAAGGTAGTCAGCTCCTTGGATTTTTTTTTATGTTGTTTTTAAACATGCAATTAGCCATTTGCCATTTATCAAAAAACAATCTATAAATTGTAAAATGTATTACAAATAAGAAACAGAAAATAATTGCATAAGTATTGTAGAGGCATTTACAAGCTTTGTATAAAAAAAATTCAATTCAAGTTTTGTCAATTCATATGGAGACCTTTGGTGAACAGCTTTTTTCAACTCTGTCAATATTCTCAATTGAATTGAGGTCCATGCTTTGCTTAATTGTGTGACTTCTAAGGAAAATTGGTTTTCACACCCTCTTTCCAAAAATGTTTTGTAATTATTTTTTGCTAAGTGCTTTTGCCAACATCCAGCCTAAAACCCCTAAGAGCAAGCTCCCTTAAAAAACTCCCTTAAAAGGCCGAAACGGGAAGAAACCAGGTTCTTAGGGGTACCAGTCCTCTTTTGGCTGTGCCAGAGACTTCAGTCAATGACAGCTAATAATTTCAGACTGGTAGTCTTGCGGTGTACTCCATAGGCTCCATAAGTGTCATCCTAAGTTTTAACAGAGCAGGACTCAAAGACAATTTAGAAAGTGCGTTCCTTAGATTTACAAACAAGAAGTGATCCTACTCCCCCGGCACAATGATATAAGGCTAAAATGTGGGTCCTGTGGCTCTGTGGTGTCTGATAGGAATACCGACCAGGCCCAACAGGCAGTCAATTATTCTCTGTTTTGTTTTAATCAATTAAGAACATTTTATTTAAAGTCCAAGGGGGAATACTTTGAGTGAGTCACTGTTCTCACAATGTTTTCCTTATTGCAGCCTGTCCCCGAAAGAGAAAGAGATTGAGGTAGTGGTAAGCGTTTCAACCTATTATTTCTATGTGTTGTTGACCAAAGTATGTACCATATTTAAGGCCCTATCGTCCCTCACTCAGACTGAATTTCAACGCCTGTCCTTGGGCTTTAAGTGTGACATGTTCACCTTGGAGAAGAGGCTGAGATTGGAAGAGAGGTCACGGGACCTGGCTGAGGAGAATGTCAGGAGGGAGGTGTCCAGCTGTCAGGGACTTCTGCAGGTAGAGATACAGATAAATCTCTTTCAGTTGATGGTTCGTCATATCCACAACGAAGTTTTTGGTAGGTTGTGTTTTTTTACACTCCTCAGGCCCTGATGCCGTTGTGTGAGGATGATAACCAGTCTACAGAAATCATCCAGAGGCTTCAGAAGAACCTTGACATACTCATTCAGTCCATGACTAGAGTTTCAAGTCGCTCTGAGATGCTGGGTGCCATACACCAGGTAAAATTGAGAGTACTGGAAACGTGTTGAATGACTTTTCCGGGATCAAACTTACAAGAACAAAGTTGAATCGGATGTGCTAGTTTGGGGTTTCAATAAAATTGTGTGCAGTTCGGGCCAGATCTAAGATGTGAGGTTTAGTGTAAGACTATTAGGTTTACTGTTGGGTTTCATCATAAAGGTTGGGATGGGGAACATCAGTATTCGTCCTCACTAGTGTAGAAATGGGATGTGTCATGTAAGGCAGCCGATCGACTAGTTCTAAGAGAATGGAAGAGTAAACAAAGCGTAGCTAGTTAACTCTCAAAATGTGGGGGGGGTGAAACAGTTTTTAGTCTTTTAGCAGACAGTGACATTTCTCGCTTTTCAGGAGTCTCGTATAGGCAAGGCGGTGGAGATCATGATCCAGCATGTTGAGAACCTCAGGAGGATGTACACTAAGGAACACGCTGAGCTCACGGAGCTGAGAGAGACCATGATGCAGAACGAGAGGTCCTTCGGATCCCTCTCTGGAGGTGCCCATTCAGGTGAGACTGGCATCCAAACTCGGAACGCGGAGTTCAGTCTACCTGATCTTGTAATAATTACATTTCCAATTGTCAGATGATTTCAGAGGCAGGAAACCGTCTGGAGCCTCATACTATAAGGTCTGTGTAGCATGAACATGAGTTACTGTCATTTGGCTCGTTAATACAATTAGCTCTGTACACGGTTTTATTTAGCTGATTTATATTTCTTCCTCTCCTTAGCCTTCGACCCGGCGGGTCAGCATCGCTGCTATACCCCGAAGTGCTGGGAGTGGAGGACCAGTCCACTTCGACATGTCTAACAAAGCGCAAGACTGCTCAGAGACTGATGTGGAAAGACTCACCCGCAGATCTCCCTGGTAAATTGTCCGCAAATGTGTTTTATGCAGAGGTGGCATAAAAGGTACACCTCTGTATCTCTGTTTTGCCTAACCAACCCCTTTAATTTGTGGATAGACAAGGGCCTTGTGATTTGTGTGTTTCTGATGACCTCGTTCTCCAGAAGGTGACATTAGGTTTGTGCGTGTATGTATGTGGCGTGGTTACAGGAGTTTGACAGGGAAGAGCACGATGCGTCCTCCTCTTAAACGTTTTGTCAGCTCTGGGGCTTGGGTCGAGCCTGATGAGTCATCACTCATGATGATGGGGTAAGGGCTGACGCTAGCTGTGACATGATGTGTAAAACTAAAAAAAACACCTTCTGCATGTCTTCAATTCATCCACTTGGTTTGTGCCTGAAGTTAAATGTAGTCTGCATAATGACCACCAGAGTGCATGTAGTGTGTGTTACAGCAAAGCTGCCCAACTCTAATAGTGGAAAACTACCATATTGTTGATATATATATATTTTTACATCTCTTTCACCTGATTCAAAGAATGATATCTATGAAAACATAAATCAGAGCTGTGTTAATTGTTTTTATGTTCTGAAACATTTAGAAATAACCTAAATAGAAAAAAAATATATCAATGTGCGCTATTTATGCAACTAAATGTAACCCAGAAAAGTCACATTTGGTTGGAGCCACAGAGTGGTAGCTTTCTAGCAACATGGTTGGGGAGCACTGTCAGAATTTTTATGCATTATTGTGTGTGTGAACCGTGCATGCCTGTCCCGTCCTCCAGGCCTGCACACAACACTGAATCCCATTCAGAGGAAGAGAAGGAGCCTGTGAGGAGGAAATCCAGTCTCACTGAGCTTGGCAACATTATCACCTCCTTTATCATGCCCAACAAGACGTTAGTAGTGAACCCAGAGATGCCGTTTAGCTACTGCAACCATTGCAGATGGGCAGCATTGCTTTCTGTTACTGCTTGCTTGGACCGTTGGGTGAACTAGCTTTTCCAGCTTCTGAGGTTTAGGCTTTTTTCACACTATCTTGCCAGAAACCAAACCAAATCAGACCAGTGGTGCAGTTTTCTTATCTTACTTTCCTTCCAAAAGATTATCATTGAAGCTGCTGTGCTTTTGTCATTCCTTGCTCTTTGGGGGTTTAGGCTGGGTGTCTTTATAAGCGTTTTGTGACCACTGCTGATGTAAAAAGGCTTTATGAAATATGTTTGATTTGTGATGAGCAATGTAAATTTTTGTGTTGGCTGTGCTCGGTTGTGGGAAAGTTAAACAGCGCATGATGTAGCCTTGCATGTCAACAGCATATTTTCTGCTTTAGCCAACTGTATTTAGTGGAAAAGCAGTTGGTTAAATAAGAAAAATCTATCTTCCAGTCTTTGCTGCTTAGGTCCAGACAGGTCCACATGTTGCAGACTGGTGAACTCGTACAAAGAAAAAAAACTTAGTGGATAAGGCACATAGTCTCTGAGCCCGGAACTGTCTTTGGACTTGTGGTGTGGTGTATTACTGGTCTTGTTTAAATGTTTCTGCTTTAAACCATTTCTCCCTCAGAACTGTGTGTGGGCTGCATATGCATTGCTTTGCCTCTCAAAATGCTGTTATGCTATTTATTTGTACAGTTGCTCAAGGTCCTTAAAGTGCTTCAAGTACCGGAATATGGGACTTTTCAGTACTAACATACCTTTTGGAGAAAGCACTTAGTCATTTTAATAAAAAATATCATCATCATACATGAGCACAATGTTCATTGTTGCGCACATCATTTAGAACTGGTCAATCACCTGGTTGGGAACAAGGGGGGCGCTGCTCGAGAACTGGGACCGAAACATAACATCTCCGGAGTGGAATACGCCGACATAACAATTCATTCATTCAATCAGCTAATTTTGAAATAAGATCTTTCTCCAAAAATGTTTGATATGTTGTTATATTACTGTCATGTGGTGGTAATCTTCCTAATGGAACCTCTAATGTATCAGCTCATTTTAGCAGATTTCTACATGTAGACACAAGAAAAATACTCTTGATAATTCTTCAAGTTTTTTAACATGAATTGATATCAATCACTATATAGATATACCACTTGGTTCAGGGGATGGCCTTGAAAATTACATGGTGATAAATAAGTACTTAAAAGACCTTTAATTGATTTAGTCACATCCACGCAAACACTGTGCTCTAGGCCAGGCTGTTGTGCAGCAGAGGGTGCTGTCAACCAGCCTTGGTGGCACTGCTCAAACACACCCAACATTCATGGTAATGTCTCTTCTTCCCATCCTTTCTCCCTCTCTTCTCTTTCCAGTCCTGGTCCCTGTTCAAGCCTGGCAGAGCAAACGGCGGCGTCCCAGTGTTTGGCCTATCCTTCCCGACCTGCAGCCGTGCCCAGTGTATCCCGGGGCCTGTGGCTGTGGCTGGCCCTGGTGGTGGTTCTAGCCGGCCTCCTGGCCCTTCTAGCCAGCTTGTTGCTGCAGCCGGCGGTTGACGCAGCTCCTGTGGGTACGGGGGACTCCTGGATGACCATTCAGCAACTCCTGTGGCCCTACACAGGGTTGAGGCACAACGGGCAGCCGCCGGTTTAAATTGGTGAGGTTATGGACCCGACGGCACTCAGGCGTACGGTCAACTACTGGAAGATCATCTTCCCATGCAACCGCCACGTGTTTTATTAGCTAGTCAGCAGTAGAGCACTTGAATAGCAGAGGTTGAGTGTTCTGGCTAGTGAAGCAGCAGCATCTGACCACCACATCTGAGTATCAGAGAAATGCCACTGTTGCTGTTACAGGACTGTGCTGCTGCATTGCTGTTGGAGGTTGCATATGTGGGCACAAGGCTGACCAGTTAGGTCAGGAGAACACCAGCTTCATGCTGACCAATCTTGTAATGGACTGCGCATGCTATCTGATTGTCACCTTTTTAGAGTTTTTATTGGCCTTTACCTACAGACATGAACAGAATTTTATTGTAATCTTAAACGGCACTTGCAGTCTCCTTATAATAAAGAAAAGGTGATCGTTTATGGATTATTTAGCATTATATTTCAGTTGTTACATTGGAAATGTTATTTGTACCCTGACATTTCTTTTTATTTATGTTTTTACTTTTTGACAGCATTATTCTGTGTGGGAAAATTCTGAATATCTGTTATGACAGGACTATGTTTTTGTTTTGTATTAACCAGAGTTGGTTGCCAACTCAGACACCCATTTCTTCTATATCAGGTTATTGCTGTGTTGTTCACCGTTGCATTCATATACTTGTATGATCCAAAGAGGTAGAGAAAAACCTTGCACAATAAAGTAACTTTATTCTATGGAAAAAAATGGCTGTCACGAGAAGGTCTGTGTTTGAGAGTCAGAGGTCAAACTTCATAATGAGCTGTTGCTGATACCCATGCTGTGCTGCTCAGTCTGCTATAGTTAACCAGTCACACAGATCAGATGTACAAAATCTCTAATGATTACGATTTGGATGGTGAATGTGTTAAACTGATCTTACATCCGTGGTTGGGCACTGTGCCCACAGTTTTGGCAGTTGTATTTGTAATGGTTAGGAGTATGTAAAGAGCCGGGTGGAGTGTAGCAGTGTGTGCATGGTGTTGATGAACAGGTGATGAGAGTCGTGAGCTCGTTGTTTTCCAGCTGGTGAAATGCCGTCTCTGAGCATGTGCAGGAAGGTGGAGTGAAACTCGCTCCCGGGCTCCAGCTCTGCTGAGTAAGACTCGCTATGTTCCTTGATCCTTAGTCTCTGGCTTCTCTGGGACCCCAGCAGATACACGCACCACATGTCTTCTGGGACGGGGTCTAGGTGCTCACACACCTGTTTGCAGGGGGAGATGGCTAAGTTTTAGAGACATGTAAAGAATGGAGGAGGGACACATTCTAAAGCAGTTTTCGTTCCTGATTTTGATACTATTAGCTGTTACTTTTTGGGGAAGTATTTTACCCTAGGCATTTCCTAATTTTTTTGTGTTCATGTAGAAAAATGTGTGTTGTGTCGAGGTGCAATCTCCACCTGCAGCGCAATCTGCTCCTGGCCACAATGAGTGTTCCACTTGCTCCATGAGAAGGCAAATACAGAGGACATTAGGGCCATCTGATCATACACTGCTTGCTCCATCAGAGGGTCCTAAAGGAGAGAAGTATGGCCAGTAAGCTCCAGTTCTGCACAGGTTGTAATGTGTTCTAAGAACCCCAGGTCACCTTTTTGCAACTCTCACTCAATCATTTAAAATAATTTCTCTTGATTTGCCAACGAACAGTTTAACAACATAATTCCTGCTTTTGGATAAAAGAATAGAATAGTCAAATAAAAAGACAGACCTGAAAACTAAACCTTTGAGGATTATGTGTGTTCTTGTGAAATATCCACCACACACTGGCCACATTAATTACAGAAGCCAGCAACAGTCCACACTGTTGTAGGAATTATAGTCTGACACTCCAAATGTAAGAATGTTACATTTTTGGGTTAAAACATTTTAAAAAAGCGATTTAGGCTAATGTCACTGGCAATTGTGTTTTAATTGACTGAAAAAAATCTAATGATTTACAATAAAGCCTGCAGGAAGATTTGAAATAATTCTTGAAAAATAGTCTTGAAAAATATTCTTGCACGCACTGAAGGTTAATGCACTTACCTTGGTATTAACACTGACATATTTGTCAGAGTATTGATTGACAAAGATGTTGACCCCTGCGTTGACCATGGCCCTCTGAAGATCAGAGGGACTCATCCACTGGCCTATAATATGTTTTAGCCCAATCTCCTGGTCTGACAGAAGCATACACTGACTACCCTGGCAGAGAGAGAGAGGGGGTCAGGATTCCTGCTGTCATGGTGGGTATTAACCAAAAAGATGTAAGAATTGGATAGATTTAAACCAAAGTGTTTCAACAAAGGTTCCCGTGAAGAATGTTGCAGCAAATCTGTACTACATTTGTAATGGAAACAGTAGATGAAAGGGAAATATTCTAAAAGCCAATCAAAAGTTTACAGCCCTGTATTTCCATTGTCATTCTATGGTTTATATATAATTTTGATTATATGTAAGTTATTACATCTGGCTATTTTCAATAGACGCAAGACAGTTCAATGGCAAAGCACAGTGATGGGCAATTGTCATACTTTCTATGCAAACTTTACAAATGTTAAAGAAACAAATCCAAGTACAAGTTCATGGAAAACCGAGCCATTGAGGAAATGCACATGTGAAAGCATTCCCTCTAGACCAGTGAGTAGCAGTGTGTAAGTGCAGATGGTGGTGGGCACACACACACTAAATGTCTGTGTTCTTGCCTTAACTTTGATGCTGACTTCAGTCAGGGCTGTGATGATGGTAAACAGGGCGGAGTCCTGTCCCAGGGGTCTTAAATCCCAACTCTGGAACGGCATGTTGGCATACAAGTCCTGTAGCAACGTAAAGGTGTAGAACGAGTCCATCTTGAAGGAGATCTTTCGCTTTTCCTCCTGGTACGATATCTCACTGATGCAGTCTGTTCTCCATTGCTGACCTAGTAATTTAGTGAGGATTTTTTAGATGCCTAAATTGCTTCTGTTAACAACACAATTTGAGAGAAAAAATGTATCTGATGTCATACACAGGCGAAATCACCATTCAGGATTCAAACCTCTCTGCTTATAAGAGGCCTTACAAGTATGAATTGATACACATGTATACTGCTCTAATTGCATTGGTTTTAAATACCATTGAGGCATGTCAGTGTTGTAGTATATTGTCTAAGAACTGCTTCAAGCCATGTTATATGTGTGTTTTGTGTATTTGTGAAACTGTATGTTGCCCTGCACATTTTTCGCCTTATCTTGGCCAGGTCACCGTTGCAAATGAAAATGTGTTCTCAATCGGCCTACCTGGTTAAATAAAGGTTAAATAAAATAAAAATATTGGCCATATAGAACTCTACATCCTGCCTGATTGTGTACATATAACTATCTGTCTCAGTCGATGTGGCCAGCCAGTGCAGTCAGCTTTCAGATATCTTCCTCTCACCTGCAGCGTCCCAACGTGCCACCAGGGGGTCCTCCAGAAACAGGACAGAGTCAGACAGGGTGACGGTAACCCCGACAGGGGGACATGCCTGCCCCCCACTGTCCTTTGGTTTTTTGGAGGCTGAGCCTTGGATCTGGGACTGCACAGCAGGGTAGGGGAATGTCTCCAGCCCAGTGTTTAGCTGGGGCGGGGGTCCCAAACACAATTTTGTCAAAGTCCAATGTACTATTTGTTACTTACATTTATATAGATCACTGTGTTATGAATGTATGTATCTCCAAAATATAATTTGTACAATTATCTCCTTGAGCATTCTATGGTCCAAAAAATACATTACAATGACTAGAAGGAACACTGCTGTTAGCTCTAGTAGCTTGGTGTGCACCTTTCTCATCTCCCAGCCATTGAGCTGATGGGACTGCGGCGGCAGACGGAACACGTCAAAGTAGAAGATTCCTCCCAGAGGCGTGTACTGCTGCAAGTCAACAATGTGATCCTCACAGCTGTCAATCACTGGGTCCACCAGGGTGGGAGTGGCCTCTCCATCACCTAGACACGACACAGGTGGATGTGTAACGGAAGGCACTGGTTATCAGAGACATGGGTTTCGAATTCAGCTTCCTTAAAATGTAAAAATTGATGTAAAAATTCAAGCTCTTCACATTTTAAATATGTTTAATTGTCCCCATTACATTTAGGTTGAGCATGTAAAATACACTTGATCCTTAAGGGACCCGGATATTACAGAACTGTTCAATTCAGTTTAAGCCATTTATCAAACGCTCTCATCCAGAGCATCTATAAGTAATGAGTGCATTCATTTTCATACTGACTCTGAGAAATGTGGAACTTACCTGAGTCTTCTCCCATGGCTTCTATCTGACTCTTTATGTCCAGTTTTTCTTTCAAATCGTCCTGCTGCTTTGCACTCCTCTCCTCCTTCATAGACATCATGCTCACTGCGCTCTGAAACACGTGTTTACATTGGTGAATTGTCATTGGTGAATTAGAAATATTTCATTTACTGGTTTTATTTATTTATTATTAAATTCTACACTGTTTCGTCCAAATTGTCTTGTATATATTTAGTGGTCATGTGAAGACTCCTCAAAGGGCTCAGGAAGGGCTAAAAACATGCATTCTACTGCCTGCTTAAACCAGGATTGGAGGCCTGCTGAACGTAGGTGTCAAAAGAATCATAGTTTGGCTGTCTTGCAGATTCCTGATCTACCATGTGAAAAGGATTCCCGCGCTACTTGTATCCTATCCTGGGATGCTGCTAAGCCAATAGTAAACAACCCTTGCAGTTAATGTCTATCTTATGTCACCATTTACCATTGCTTTGTTCATCCTGCAACAGTCATGTTACCTTCCTGCCTTCGGAGCCTTTGACAGAGTGCTCCTCTTCCTCTGCACCTCCCATCTGCGTGTTGTCTCTTTCCTCGATATCTCCCTCTGTCTCTCCCGGGATGGTCCCTCCCTCCAGGGAGGGCTCCTCTTTGGCATCCAGTCCCAGGGACCTGCTTGGTTTTCCTCTCAGGTTGGCTTGTTGAGACAGGTGGTCATAAGGTGTGTGGAGGATCCTCACAGCGATGTCACTCACAGCCAGCAGCTTCGGCAGCTCAAAGCTTAGCCCTGCCTCCTCAAAAGTGAACCCTTTGAACCTGAGAGATATCTGGTTTATATTAGATGCAGCTGATGCTATCTACAATACAAATGGAGCATGGGCCAAAAACAGCTTGAAGTTCAGAATGGATAGCTGTTTGGAGAATGTGAAACATGTTTACAAAGTGTATTCGATGGCCAAATCTGGAATCCAACTATCTGAATCGGCCGATAGTCGAACCTCCAATTGAAGTATCGGGTGAGGGGGCACTTTGTCACCAATCCTGTTTGTAATATTCATGGACAGAATATTGAGGCGTATTCATGGTGGGGAGGGGTTGCAATTCGGTGGGCTGAGGATCTCATCACTGGTTTTTGCAGATGATGTGGTCCTGCTGGCATCATCAGTCAGTGACCTTCAGTACTCACCTTCGCAGCCGGCTGGGATGAGGATTAGCATCTCTAAATCTGAGGCCATGTCTCTCAGCAGGAAACCGTTGGATTGCATACTCTGTGAGTATACTTCGGAGTCCTTACCCCAAGTGAAAGAGCTTAAGTACCTTAGGGTATTGCGTGTGAGAAGACAATGGAGCGTGAGATTGGCCGAAGAATCGGAGCAGTGGAGGCGGTGTTGAATTCGCTTTACCGATGAAAAGAGAGCTCATACAGAAGGCAAAGCTCTTGATCTACTGGTCAATCTTCGTTCCTACCATCACCTATGGCAGTGGCCGAATTGTGTCTCATACATTTTGCGCAGAGTATGATTGAATTTAATGTGTAATGAAAGGGTAATGAAGGGCTGAATAACTTTAAAACAGTTCAGTAATTTTTTGGATTGAACATTTCTTTGTCACCCTGACACAAAGTCCTGAAAAAATTACAACAAAAACAAAATAAAAAGAATTTAAAAAACATAGGCATCGGCCCGGAATTTCACAATCGGTGCATCCCTTGTTTTTACTGTTTATTGTTTTATTACAGCTCATCATCGGGTGGTTTTCATTGTATAAATAAATAAAATATATATAAAAATAACCGGCCCACAGTTTTAAACTGAAATTGGCTGTTAACAGGTTGGAAAGACTTGCCTTGGGTTCTTGTTGAGGTTGGCCCACAAGCATAGTGTGATGTTGTCATCCTGGACCACTATCTGCATGTTCCCCGTCTCAACGTCTGGGTGCGCATTTGACCACTAAGGCCAAAGAGAAACACAGAGATTAGCAAAAAGGCAAAATCAAAAAGCTATTTCAGGAAATTAACTTACTTTGAGTCCAGACCTTGAGTATCTCCTCTGTAATGACGTTGTGTTTGGCGTGGATTAGTTTGTGGATGGTGAGCAAGGTCTCCTGGTACCTCAGGGCCTCTGCTGGTTCAGCCGTGTCTCTTAGGTGACCCTCCAGCTCCTCTAGCAGCTGGAAGAAAAGTATACTGCAGCCATGTTCACCATTCATTTGTAAGATAAAAGAATCACTAGGTCGTTTTGGGGGGGCTTGTATATGTGTGTGTTTTTTAAGAAATGTTCTTATAAAAGTTTCTCTGGTTCATGTATACTAAATGTGACCCTGGAGATTATTTGTGAAACTACCTGTAGGGCAAGTGCACACTCTTTTAGGACCAGTTTGAATTGGACTTCTGTGTTCTCTCTCCACAGTGTGATGAAGGTGTTAATCTCCTTCTGGACTGAAGGGTCTGGGCTCCCATCACAACGCATGTATCTGTCCCACTATGAACAAAATAAAAAGACAAACTGTAAAGCTGGGTGAATTTTATTCATACTATGTCTAACTGCTATCTGTTAAAATAACACGAGGGATATTACGTCCAGTTAAAAAAGTCTAGAACAATTCAACACCTTGGTCTTCTCTCTGGAATCAGTTTCCCACTTTGCAACTGCAGTCTGGTTCTCCTCCAGTAGGTAGCGAAGTTCATTTAGCTCATCTTCTCTGCGCTCTTGATCCTGTCACAGTACAAGTCAGCATGTACAATTTTATTACCGGTTCTCAATAAACCAACAAGACAGAACATTTGGATTACGTTACTAAAACTAAAATGCGTTTCACCGGTACACAAACGTAGAAAATGTCCTACCAAAGGACTTGTGAGATAAACTTCAGTGTTGGGGTAGTTTACCTTTATCTCCAGTCTCTGCTGCTCCTCTTCCTCTTTTCTCTCTCTCTCCAGCCTCTCCTTTTCCTCTTGCTTGGCAAGGATACGAGCCTCCTCTTCAAGAGGAGGAACATAGGTTAAAACATTCAAACATAATAACATGGTCATCCTATTGGCTGTTATTAAATGACAAGTAAAATTGACTAAATACAACATGATGAAAAGTATGTAAGCCTTACCCTCTTGCATTTGTCTTCTCTCATCATTTTCTTTCTGAAGTCTGTCCTTTTCAGCTTTACTGAGCTTGCTCTTTTTGGCAGACTTGAACCAATTCAACAATTAAACTTGATAAACATAAATGCAATCCGTTGTGATTATAGACACACTTTTGTGAGTCATCAATGCAACTGCACATTCTCCAATACAGATAATAATATTATAATATTTTACTGTTTGCTATTTATTTTCAATTATAAGCCCAGCAACATAACGTTACCTTTGCATCTTTGGGTGGCTAACAAGAAGAGAACATAGAAAATAGCAGAAAGTTAGAATATAGCTTCACAGTCATTTCTAGATAGCAAAGTTCAGTGTAGAAAAGAAACCTAGCTAGTCTATAAACAAGCAAATTGATTGAGAAGCAAATGAGTGTCTAGCTCCAAAGAAAGAACATACCGAAAGCGACTAACTCAATAATATTATAGCCTAACTGAATATTGTAACACATGTTGGAAATTAGGCACCATACTTCTCTCTTAATTTCGAATCTCGGTTACTATGGAAACGCGTAGGTTTGCGACACGTAAAACGATTTACGGAGTGTGAACTTCCTGTTATGAATTCGTCTGATGGGACAAAGGGCAAAGTGGACATTTACTGACGCAGCAATTCATGTAATTACATCTTAATTATATAACGTCGATTAATTACGAAAGGTGGTTTTAAAACCAAAGATTTTTACCAAATTAACTTTTAAACCGATTAAAATGTCCTGTCTTATCATTAGCTTTGCAAGTTAACAGTTAGCCAGATAGCTAGTTGTGTACAAATTACATGTGCGGTTTATAGGATAGTATCGCAGGTGTAGATTGTTGCAGTTTGGTCTACTAAGAACTATGTGTTGCTGTGTGATGAATTATCCATGCACATTTCTACTCAAACTGTTGTTCTTTTACATCCGCCATATAATAAATAATTGATTATATATAATCTTTGCTTTTCATTCATCCCAGTACAGAGGGATTAAGCACAGACATGGCAAATCCTCTGAGGAGTGAGGTATTAAAGTTGTACAGGAATGTAAGTGCGATACATGTTTGTTATTTACCCGCACTCTTACCTGACTTGTTACCACTAATGCAATTACATATGCTGTCAGTTTAATGCAATCACTACTTCAAATATTGGGATTATGTTTTGTAATCTAAACAATTTCCTTTCACTGACAGCTACTGTATCTGGGACAGGAATACCCCAAAGGACCAGACTACTTCAGAGAATGTCTAAAAAGTGCTTTTAAGAAGAACAAAGATGTCAAAGACCCTATTGAGATCAGAAACCTTGTTGACCAAGGAGAAAGTGTGATTAAGGAACTAGGTAATCTGTATTATCTCAGGGAGTACAGAGACATGAAGAAGCTCTACCACAGACAAGAAATGTTCACCTTGCTGAACGTAGGGAGATTGGAAGACTGAAAAATCTTAACTATGGGATATTTTACAAATAGAGTACATGTTACTTGGTTAATCTGTACTCAATGTAAAGTGCCAAAGACACTTTGGCAATGACAAGGACTTTCAATTATTGTAATGCTAACTGAAGTAACGCTGCTTAGACTAAACATTTTATTAAGAAATATTTTTTTTCAAAATCTTTTATTTTAAAAGTTGTATTAAAAGTTCAATAAAAATAAACACTAGAAAGTGCCAGTAGCAGAATATGAAGTTGTAATGGTCATTATAATTGAATACACAAAGCACAACAAAATCCTTGCAGGTTACAACCATAGACTGTATAAAGATAGGGTTACAACTCAAAAACGATCAAAACACGGTCTATCAACAACAAGGTCTATCGTTAAGAAGATGTAATGCAAGAATCATAGCAAAATATAAAAACTAGTAGCAATAGTAGCTACTCTTAGCTAAACATTTATGTCATGCTGGATTTAGTTGTAATTTTGTGCTCTTTAAACATATATCCATTTTGGGTTTGATACTTCTATTTCTTTAACATCTGGTATTGCTTAGTTCTGCATAGAGGAGGAAGAGCTTGCAATTGAGCATTTTACCGTACTCTTTACATCAATTGTTATTGATGAAGGGATAAAACACATACGCTCAAGATAGTATATTAGTAACAACAGGGTTCTTATGTGGCTACTTGTCTAGTTAACATGTCTATGTAACAGCGACAAGTTGTGTTGTTTTGGCATTGTACTCCACACGGATTTTAAAAATGAAACAATGACGAAGAGGTTAAAGGACAGGCTTAAATGGTCAGACATTTCCAGTTGGCCACCAGGTTTGCTCACATCTCAGGAGGGATTTTGTCCCTCCATGTTTGACGGTGGGGATGGTGTTCGTGGAGTCTTATAGGCAGCATTCTTCCTCCTCCAAACACGGCGAGTTGAATTGATGCCAAATAGCTTAATTTTGGTCTCAGCTGACCACAACACTTTCACCCAGTTCTCTTCTGAATCAGAATTCAGATGTTCATTGGCAAACTTCAGAGGGGCCACATTTGCTTTCTTGAGCAGGGGGACCTTGCGGGCGCTGCAGGATTTCAGTCCTTCACGGCGTAGTGGATTACCATTTGTTTTCTTATAGACCTCTCATGTCTTTGTCAGTGGGAAAATGTACAAACATGTACCTTCACTGTACATCCATGAACCATTTAGGAATTACAGAATATAAACTCAGAGGATTTAATGCAAAAAAAGATGCAAACTACTTGTAAGCCTTATGAACAAAACTGCTAGGTAACAATTTGAGGAAAGTTTGAAGAAAAGAGCTGCTTACGATCTAAAGCATACCACCTCATCTGTGAAATATGGTGTAGGTAGTTCATGGCTTGAGCTTGTATAGCTGCCACTGGATGGCTGTCTTGCATTCATTTCTGTTGTGACTGCTGATGTTAACAGCATGATGAATTTAAATGTCTACAGAAACAACTTATCTGCTCAGACTAACCCAAACAACCCAAAATACTTGTTCAGGGCCACCAGATGGAATGTTCCCGACAGTTCTCAAAAGACCTGAATCAACCTGAATCCAATTAAGCATGTGTTACACTTCCTCAACAAAAAAGAGAATAGCAATTCTCCCAAAACGAACATGAACTAAAGATGGCTGCAGGACAAGATCAGGCATCATCAGGGAAAATATACAAAACATCTCAATCAATCAAACACATTTTTTAAAACTCTACATACCACAGCAGCAAAGTCACAAAGTGCTTTTACAGACGTGAATCTACATGGGTCCGAGACGACAGTCATCGAATGCAAAGTATTTGCAAACGAATTACTAAATATGACCATTATGGTTCATTAAAGCTGACAGTTTTACATGCATTGTAACTTCTTAGCTATAGTCGTTGTTTCATTTCAAATCACAGTGCCAAAACAACAACAACTTATTTCAGTGTCCAAATACTTATAGACTGCACTGCATTTTGAAACGTACTCCTTAGCTACATAGCTAGATACTTTTTTGTTTTTGTTGAAAACTACTCACCATCGTGTCTAAGACAAGGATGATCGGTAGATGTTGGATGGGGACTCTTGTTGCGTCCTGGCTACCATGGCAACTGCTCGCGCAGAGAGCTGCAGAGGAGGTACATCTGTTTGTGTAGTTGCGACGTTACGTAACGATTTACGGTGCTGTTTACTGACTTCTGTTGCGCGAGGTTAAAGCTGTAGTACTTGTCAAAATACTCTACGGCGAGAATTTATAATTAAGGGAATACTGATTGAAAGGAATATTAGTTGTAACGGGTGCATTTATCGATTCATTACAATACATTTATATTGCCACGGTTTAGGCAATGTGCTAAGCTATCTAGCTAATCGTAACGATTGTTGGCCTTGCAAGATCTTTGCTTTACTTTAGTGACAGCGCTGTTTTACTAACCGCTTTGTCACGACGCAGGTACAAAAACATTCATGCATGACATATTGGTACGATTGTTTGATTAGTTATGTGTCTGACAATGTATTTTCTATGTTTTATTTCGTGCAGTTGTGTGAATCACCTGTTGGACAGCTGTTAGTTAACTTTTATTGATCTTCGTGCTTTCCATGCAGTAGTAAAGGCAGCTACAGTCTCAGAGAGCCATGGCCAACACTCTGAGGAAGGAGGTTTTACTGCTGTACAAGAATGTAAGTAGGACATTTATGTCATTCCGTGCTCCACCTTTGATTGTTATAATTCACATATAGCACGTACACGTCCAACATCTGTGATCAATGCCACTGTTGTTATAATTCACATATAGCACGTACACGTCCAACATCTGTGATCAATGCCACTGTTGTTATAATTCACATATAGCACGTACACGTCCAACATCTGTGATCAATGCCACTGTTGTTATAATTCACATATAGCACGTACACGTCCAACATCTGTGATCAATGCCACTGTTGTTATAATTCACATATAGCATGTACACGTCCAACATCTGTGATCAATGCCACTGTTGTTATAATTCACATATAGCACGTACACGTCCAACATCTGTGATCAATGCCACTGTATCTGATGTCCAATTCCAAAGCACTTTTAGTTGATCGTTGTTTTGCCCTTCCATGGACAGCTACTGTTTCTCGGGCGTGAATACCCCAAAGGAGCTGACTACTTCAGGGCACGTCTGAAGTGTGCATTTATAAAAAACAAAGATGTTACAGACCCCAGTGAGATCAAAACGCTTGTTAACAGAGGGGAGTTTGTGATTAAGGAACTGGAGGCTCTGTACTTTCTGAGAAAGTACAGAGCCATGAAGAAGCGTTACTACGAAGATGGGCAATAACTAAATGACACAGAGGAAGACTTTTTTTGCTGATGTATAGAAGTTGTTGAATGTCTGACTAGGGAAACTATATGTCAGTCTTGCTGAAAAGGAGAAATTATTGCTAAATATTTAGCAGGTAAATCATTAGTATCTATCTGCCACTGGGCAAATTAAATGACAAATGTCCATTAATAAAAAAAAATATATGCAACATCTGCATTGTTAGTCAAATTGTATCTGCTGTTATATATTACCTTGTTCATAACTGTAAAATCTCTTCCATGAATACCTAAAGTTCAAATCACTACAGTAATGTTCTTCCATGTGTACATAATTGTAAATACTAGAGAAAATGTCCAATAAATGTCTTTATTAAAATACTGACATGTCTTTTTTTAGTTATCTAGGCTACATGCATAGAAATATGACAATATATATGAGATATAGGTACAATTATTAGGAGGGAAGAGAAGAAAGAACCATTGTTTTTCATCAATATATTAAGCAGGAACACTGCTCTTTGTGAGATGCAACTCATGGATGTTGCAGAAGCCAGGGTTATTGGTTCCAAATTGTGTCTGTCTTCTCTTTATGATCTCCAGCTTTCCTGCTTGTCTCATGGCCTAGGTATGATTTACAGTGTGTAAATACGTCAATCATTTGATTGAGTGAATTTGTGTGGTAGTTAAGCGCTACAAGAGCATTTTAAAATATCTCAGGCCCCTCAAGTTTTACGTTGTAAAGCATATTATTAAAAAGACATTCATTACTTACCCTCTCTTCAAAGAGCTTATAAAAGCAATGGAATGTTGTGTCAGTTTTCATTAAAGTCAGCCTTGGTTCCAATTTCAGCTTTATACCCCCTGAAAATCCATGCAACTGATTTATTGTATAAATGTAAAATATTGCTAGAAATTTAATTTTGTATACAAAGTGAATGATGTACCAGTACCAGAGAATAGGCTGACCACAAGCCCAACAGTGAGTGCTGTGAGTGTCCCGATAGGACTGAAGTAAAGATAGGACATGGAATACCAGTTATCAGCCAGGAAGTTTCTGTTGAGGAGACATACACTGTAAACACCTGGGTTTGGGTCTGTAGGAGGCAGATGTATAACCACCCAATGAATCACCTGTCCACTGCATTCAACTGTTCTGATGTTGTGTAGAGGCTTGCTTGTGTTGAAGTTGCCGTCCAGTTGAACAGGTTAGCTGTGGTGGTAAAGCTACAGCCATGTGTGTTCAAACCCAGAGGCCTGCTCTGGTCTGGCAGAGGTGGGTAAAACTGGGCCCCTATTCCCACCCAGAGGGACATAGCCAGCCCAAAAAGCAGACCAGCCAAGCCACCCTGTAGCACAGAACAAACAGTGAGAACGTTAACATTTATTTGGGACTGCAAGTCTTTTGGTCAGGGGCGCGTCAATATAATTTCCCCACCTTGAAGGCTCAGGGATTTGAACTAGCAACCTTGGGGTTACTGATCGAATGCTCTAACCCTTAGGAAACCCGCTGACATCTTTAAATCTCATGATTGTTTGACATGCAAAATATGCCGAGGAGATAGAGAGACTGTACTCACCGTGGCATTAGCATATGGACACAGGATCCCCAGTGAGAAGAGACCCAGTAAAGGTCCTCCGATGATCCCAAAGAGAGTGATAGCTGCCTACGGTGGGAGTTTCGAGATACGCTTGTTACAGTAACATACTTTATAATATGGTCAGTATGCCATTACACACAGAACACTTGGATTGCTTTTGTGGTTGTATTGTGTACCTGTAAAAGACCACCCATCAGCGAGGCTAGACCAGCCATTCCAATACATATAGCCCCATAGAGAAAGCCTAGTGTGAAGCATAGGCAGTTATAATGGTCTATACAGATCTGCAAGAATATATCTGTACAATCATTAAACATTTGACTATACAGTAGCTCTTTGAGGTCTTTTCGAAAAGCCAAGACATGATCCATATCATAGACACTTACTGAGACTTTTAGATGTCCAGGAAAGATGTGTCTCTGACATATGTGTGTATGGCTTGATTAGGTCCTCTATTGTCACAGCAGTCAGAGCATTGATACTGGATGAGACCGTACTGTTCATAAGAGAGTAATTATAATGACACTGTTCACTTAGAATTATAAAATAATGTAGCATTATAAACATAAAATGTGACTACGCAACAATGGAACTGCATTGTTTTTTTAACATCTGTTACTGAATGTTAAGTCATTGCGATTTTACTTTATAAACACCAGACTGTTCTGCTGTGGCCAGCAATAATCTAATACATTAAAAATATCAAGTTTCGTTTAAAAAAAAAAAACGAAATGGCATTTCTGTTTGTTTTCTGATTAAAAATTATATATAAGGTTGTAAAAATGTTATTCACAGAAAAAAAGACTTTGACTAGAACTTAACCTTAGAATATTAACCTTAGTGTCCCACTGTAGGCTGCAGCCACAAACAGTCCAGGAAGCCCGGGGTATTCTCTCATGATATCCATCACCATGTAAGGCATCAGCTACTCACAGGAAGAAGGGAAGTGTAATTGTCAGACTCAGTCTGTGAATGCATTGCGTTTGGGATATTCTGAGAAAGAAAATCCCTAAAACATTCTGGCCTTGTGAAAGAAAAATCTGTGTATTTTAACAAAATAAGTAATACACTTCATATTATATTATTTTTATAATACCCTTTAGTTAAGGGACAGTTTGTGAGAAAAATAATGTTCACTGTGATCTTAAATGTGTTATTTATACCTGATCAGGTGCAGTTATCATGCCTGCTGTCCAGGGGTCGCAGTTCTTGTAGACAGAATATAAACACAACCCCGCAAACACAGAGCACAGCATGATGACCCACAGCCCTATCAGGTTTATGTACAGAGACCTTGGGAATGGGAGAGAGAGACCAGGACAGAAAGAGACATGGAGAGAGCAGGTGAGACAGAGTTCCAACACTGGGCCTGAACAAGAGAAAGATATTCATACTATGATCCAGAATTTTAGGCAAGATGACTCACATTTTGGCATGATTGATCGACTTGCAGGAGATATATCTCTGCACCTGTGATTGGTTGATACCATAAATACTGGTCCATACAAACGTCCCACCAAAAGTGATTGTCCAGAATGTGTGTCTCCTCAGTGGGTTAGCATCAAAGCTGTGGAAAAGACAGAGACAAAGAGAGAACTTTTCCTAATACTGTTTTTCCTGTCCATTAAGATACAGCACAAGACCAAGTTGTCAATATACTAACAATCTATAGACCTCAGACAAGTGCCGTGGTCTAGATTTCTGAAGACGCCTGATTTCATGAAAGGACCATTAATTTTGTTGAACTTGAAAGGAGGTGCACAGAATTTTATTTTTATTCAACCTTTATTTAACCAGGTAAATTCTCATTTGCAACGGCGACCTGGGGAGAAGCTGGGGATTGAACCCTTGGAGATCATACACACTAAGCATGCACTCTACCACTGAGCTATCAACTGCTCCTTCAAGGTTGTCGTGTATTCATTGTAATCATTGTGACATCTAAATTCACTTTTTAAATATATAAAAAACAGAGACAATATTGTTTAAGAGCTTGTGTTAACTGGTCAAATTAAGGTAAAAGTGAATATAGTGAGTGCCCTATAAAAGTAGAGTTGGTTTGAGTGCAAAATGAAAGCAAATTGTATGCTAACGTTTGAGGTGGAAACATATTAGTGATATCTCCTTAATGTTTTTTTGTTAGTGATGTTTTTATAACTGGGCCTATTATATTTATATATATATAGGTTTTTAAATATGTGCCAGCAAAAGAAATCGACTAACTCCCAGAAGTTGAGTCGTCCTCCTTGTTCTGCATGTTGAAGGATGTTTGCAACTCCTCCCTGGAGGACCACGGCTCTGACGATGACCGACAGAAAGCCTGCTACCATGATGCCCACCTGAAACACGTCTGTCCACACCACAGCCTTCAGTCCACCCTGTCATAAAGCCACGTTACATAGTAAACCAAAGGTCACCGCAGTGACAGTGAAGAAATATGCACTTTAGCTGTACTCTCCCTGTATCAGGAAATACGATTTTCCATAATGAAGATTTGTCTGAAAAACGTCACATAAAAATAGTTGACCATCTTATTGTCCCTCTGTCCAGGACTGTCTGGTTCTATACCATGGTGCAGTAAAATGTGCAGACCACTCCTGTTGAAATGACAGCACCCCAAAGATCCATCCCAGTCACTGGAAAGAGAAGGAAAAGGGAAGGCAGAAAGAGCCACATCGTTTAGTAGAAAGGGGATTTCACCTGCAACTCGAGCTGAAATTACAATTTGCAGGCATCATTCAGGATACTACACCTTGGTTTAACGCCAGGGCAGGAGCATAAATGACTATTCCTGTGTAGAGTGTCTATAAGACAGACAAGATGTGGACAAGAGAGAGACAATATGTGGTTTATATAAACTATTTTAGCACAAGGTTTGTTCTCATGTTTATAGGGGTAAAGATACATAGTGTAAAGGTGCAGAGTGTGATTTATTTCATTAGGATTCCAATTTGTAATAATAGTTATCTGGGTAATAACTGTTTTTAATGTAATAATTACTCACAGTCTGAACAATGAACATTACTGTCCCAATCAGGCGAGTTGCTTTGTTAAACCGCATCTCCAGATACTACAAAATAAAAACAAAACACAAAACATTTTGAATGATACCTTGTGACTGTTTCATCATCATACTTTAGGAATTCCAGGTTTAATGCAGTTTTTACATAGATTTTTCATTGCAATTACTTTGTCTAATATAATAAAGAAATGATTGCTATTATTTACATTTAAATACTATAGAAATACATATAAAATACACTATCAAATAACTACACATAATAAATACAACAATACAGTACAATACATTCATTCTAACCTCAAAGGTGCTTGTGATGCCGAGTCTGTAGAAGACGGGTAGAAAGACCTCTGAGCTGAACACCACCACCAGCACATAAGAGAGGCTGAACAGGCCGAAGCTTGCCCCATATCGATACACTTCGGCTGGGGTGGCCAACACTGTAATAGCCGACATGAAGCTGGCAGTCAAGGAAAGAGCCACAGGTACAGCAGTCAATCTTCGACCTCCCATAAGAAACTCATTGGAGCTGCTTTGACCACGACCAACAATGGCATAGTAGACGCCAATAGCTGCAGACACCAACAGCATCAAAGCAAAGACTGCATAGTCCCATGCCACAAAGGACCCAACCAATGGAGAAGCTTCCGTAGTAGCCATTGTATTGAAAAGATAATCACAGAAAGGTTGTCCAAGACAACAAAAATGTTTCTTGAGGTTTCTGTTCTTGGCACACAATAAGATGTCTATATAATTCACATTAGGCTGTGAGCTTAAACAGGATTGCAGCGAGCTCTGTTGTCTTGTTGGTCAAATACGTTTGTGGTAGATAGCAATGGGCATTTTTCTCCACCCCACCAGTCAAGAGCTGCAATTGTTCTGTTTTTCTCCTGGCTGGACCGATAAGTACCCTTGTCATTAACCCTACCTCCTGAATATGTGTGCTCACAAAGGTGCATACATGTGGAAACACTAACAAACATTTTTGTACTTACCATTATTGCCGAGACCTATACAATAATTCCCTTTCAAAATTATATTTTTAATTACTATCCCTGTTTTTTTAAATAACATTTACTTATAACTTTACCGGAAAACCCAAACATACCAAACTCATAACTATTTTGTAAGCTTTACCCTAAACTCAAAACTAAGCCAAAAAAGGACTGTGGGTTAAGTAGACTGAATAATTATTCAAGTTCAAGTCTTTTTATTTAAAAGTATACTAAAACGAATACACACAACTGGTCAAACATATAGCTACAGATATAAAACACATGATTTCCCTTTAAAATATATTTTGGTAACCCCAAGAACATTTAACTCCAGATGTAACCCATAACATAAAATAAGCAAAGCGTACTGCTTAAACTTAAACATTATCCCCAATGTGTAAATGTAATATTAACCACAATTCTGAGATTGAATCGCTACTTTAGCATTAACCTTCTGGGTACTGGCAAAAAAAACTTTGCTGGACATCCTATTATTCCTTTATTGGCTAAATAAATGTGGGAACGATTTCAGGTTTTACTATCTTAGTGAGGTCACGCACGCACGCGCACGCACGCACGCACACACAAACACACACACACACACACACACACAGACCAACACAAATTAAACACATAAAAAAAATTTGAATGATCCGGATGGTATGCACACGAGTTGTCATAGCTGTATCCAGTATTGTATCCATGTAGTCATTCTTGAAGTTGATGACGTAAAGACTTTTATTCACACGTGGAAAGTAAAAAAGAAAAAAAGAAGAAGAAAAACACGTGGAAAGTAGCAATTTCCCATCATGCTTCATCCAATATGGCGGCGCCCGGGTATCGGCATGTGTGTCAACACATTTAGCCAGTAAATCGTTTTTATTAGGTCTTTAGTAGTCGTGGTATACATTTTTTAAAATTATATATCAGAGAAAGAGACGAGTAAAATGAAGATCAAATCCAAGTCAACGTATCATAAATCTGAGAACACTTTCAGGGTGAGTTGTTAACTTGTGCCAGACAGTTATTAGCACAACTGGCTAGTCCTCATAATGTGCCTATTGCTGTTAGCTGTATGTCTTGTTTTCACAGTGCTTCGTTATAAACACTCATATTTCTAGTTAGGGGAAATAAACCAATAAGTAACACTGTTAACATGACGTATTAGATACTATTCTGACTATGTTAGCTTCATAACTTACAGCATAATGTTAACCAGGAGGCACTGTTATTATTGTACCGATAACATAATGATTTGCATTACAGTTTCTCACGTTCGCTGAAAGGCTCGCCAATGTCAATGTCGATGTCATCCATCGTATTGACAGAACTGGGAGTTATGAAGAGGTATGTCACTTTGTGAGAAATGTAATTCCCCTGTAAAACGTAGGTTCTTTGTTAGTCATCTCATGATAAACTGTGTTGCTTTCTTTTTAGGAGGTAGATACCTACTTTTCAGAAGGGTTAACGAAATGGAGGGACCTGAATTTGACAGAGCATTTCTGTG
This sequence comes from Dallia pectoralis, assembly GCA_029465975.1. Classification (NCBI taxonomy): domain Eukaryota; kingdom Metazoa; phylum Chordata; class Actinopteri; order Esociformes; family Umbridae; genus Dallia; species Dallia pectoralis. The sequence goes on from CM055736.1 coordinate 6,233,173, forward strand.
AGTACAAGAACTAAACACAGAAAATGTCCAAAAGGGACCTGACCAAAATATACACATACATTTGAGAACATTATCATAATAAAAACACACAGCTTTAGCTATAATTGTCAGCTTGTTGTTGAAACGATCTCTTTACATTATAGTTATATATTGATCATTCAATGTGTCTAGATAATTCCCCCTTGTTTGGTATGGACCATAGACCCCATCAAATGAATGCCGTTTAGGTAGGGGAAGCAATATTAGTTGTTAGTCTGCTGAACAATTTACTAACATAATATGGGTGCTACTAAAATTTGTCCTCACTCTCATTTAGCATTGACTCTCGTGACACAAGTGTCCAGCATACACAATGACTCAAGATGTCCTAGTAATCCATTACAAGAAGAAAGGTAGACAAAGCAGGGGTTTGATTTTACTATGGGACACCTTCATTTCTTCTCCATCTTTGTCAATTTGTCTGATCTTCAGCAAACTTCCTGAAGGAGGTGACCAACAAAAGCCAGTCCTTTAACCTGCTGGTGTTCCATCAGAGCTCCATAGTAGAGAGCTTGAAAAGTCACCTGAGTATTAAGAACAACCTGGCCTGTGAGCCACTCCTTGAGTAAGTATGTTTTTGGTTGTGAAGAAACTAGCACATGTTCTAGTGGTAAACACCCCCGCTCAATACACCGTGTGTGTGCGTGTGTGTGCGTGTGCGTGTGCGCGTGTGCGTGTGCGTGTGCGTGTGCGTGTGCGTGTGTGTGTGTGTGTGTGTGTGTGTGTTTTCTCGTTCACTCTGGGTCCGTACTGCAAATTATAAATCTCTTTTCTCTTCTTAAATATTCCTTCAGCCTGGTTGTCCAGCTGGCTCGGGACCTCCAGATGGATTTCTATCCCCACTTTCCAGACTTCTTTGTTCTGATCACCAATATCTTGGAGACCCGGGATACAGAGGTACTGGAGTGGGCTTTCACCTGCCTGTCCTATCTCTATAAGTATCTCTGGAGACTCATGGTCAAAGACATGCCCACGATGTACAGGTGAGAACGAACCTTTTAAAGTGTCGTTAAAATACCATAATGTCATATTATGACGGTGTGGGCTAATTTTTCCCTTATTACATTCTGCAGCTTGTACAGCACACTGTTAGCCCACAAAAAGGAGCACATACGAAGGTTCGCAGCTGAGAGCTTTTCATTTCTGTTAAGAAAGGTGGGTTATGTGCAGATGTCACCTGAGACGCGTTGTAGTTTTCAGCTAAGTGCAGCGAGGATGAGACGTAAATTGAACTTCCTGAATAAACGCTGACCTCCACCCCAGGTTCCAGACCTTGACGCCCTTCTCGACCACATGTTTCTGGATCTGGAGGTGCACCCTGGGAAGGCTGAGGGAGTGGGCCAGCTGCTGTTTGAGATGTGCAAAGGGGTCCGCAACATGTTCCACTCTTGCGCCGGCAAGGTTAGTACATTCTTTTGGAGGGGGTGAAGTGCTATCTGAAAGACATTTTAAATGTTTGTTCAAGCAAAAGTAGAATTGTATTATTGTGGTGATGATTTCAAACAAATACATTTTTAATATAGCACACTCTGATCTATACTCATGCCTGATACCTTGGTTAAAACAGATTATTTTGGGGATTCAGAGTTTTGTCAATAGATGATAAAGAAGGTATTTTAAGTCACACCCTCTTGGTATGGTCATTTCTCCACACCAGGCCCTTCCAGTTGCCCTCAGGAAGCTTGGACCAAGCGCTAACCAGACAGTCTCTCTACCATGGGATGCTGTCAGGGACGCGCTAGATCAGTTGGCCCAGGTGGCAGCTAAATACGTGGAGAAGGAGCACTTCCTGGTTCTGTGGGACTCTCTACAGGTTAGGAAGACCTGTGTGACTCAATGCATCTCTGGCTAAGTTCATGTGACTAATGTTCTGGGCTATGCCATGAATACAACTCAGCCTGTTTTTCTTGCATTGGGTTGTGTAACTCCTGTTGTCTTTTTAGACACGCGTAATGGATGTTCTCCAAAAAATGAAAGCCAATGAGGTGGAGGGCAAGGGTAGTTTCTCAGAAAACCTGGAGCGGCTGCTCTTCATCCTCCACACCCTGGTGGGATACAGAGGAGGAGCCAAGATCACCAACCCAGATGATGTCTGCCTGGTAAGTGTCCTGTGTAGCTCCGTTAGAGCATGGCAGACCGTTATGATAAAATAATTAAAATAAATGCACTCACTACCGGAAGTTGCATCTGCAAAAAAATATAAATGTAATTTAACATACAGCCAGTGATCATGTCTATTGTTCCGACCATCTGTACATGATGTGCAGTGTTCTTACTGGCCTTTGTACATTTCAATGCAATAATCTCCATGTATTATATGTTTATTATGCTGATGGTGTCATATTTAACTCACAGATTTTTCCTGATTGTGATTATCCTCTCTCATTCTTCTGTAGATGGTTCACAAGTTGCTCCAGACCCGACACCTCCCGGAGTCCTGCTATAGACTAATACTCCAGATTGTCTCCTCACTGCTCTTGGGGGAGAATATCTCCTTATCAAATGCACTCACACAGGACACCGTCAAACAGGTGTTCTGCAGATGGATAGAAGACGACCTGATCCTTGAGTTCACCAAGGAAATGTTTACTATGAAACGCTTTGAACAGGTACAGTTTACCACAGCAGGTCAGGGATTCTTGTTTGAACTTGTAAAGAGGTCAGGAAGGGTGACAAACTCCAGAGTAGAGTGGTCTCCTTCCTAGGAAACAGAACATATTATTTTGTCTTTCTCTCTTGCTATCTCTCCAGTTCTTTCTGCCCAGCTTTCTACACTACATAAATGGGATGTTCACCAGTGGAGACTCTGTGTCCCGACACTCTGCTCTAGAGGGGCTTGTCACGCTTATCCTGGCCAAAGCCCCACCCCCTACAGACGGCTCCATGGCCTTCGAGACATACCCCCTTGTCTTCGCCGGACAGAACCCCGGTAAAAAGCTGGCAGGCGGGACAGAGATGTCGGTGCCGGAGTTGGTCCTCTCTCTGATCAGCCTACCCCATGACCAGAACCAGACCATCGATGACCTCTCTTTGCCTTGGTCGGCTTTAGTCATCCTGCCTCACCTCAGGTATCCACCAATCATTTTGGTAATGGGTTGCGTTTATGTAGAGTTTTTTTGAAAGCTAGAGGCTCATTGACTTCAATGACTTCAGTATTTACTGTGTAGCTTTTATTGTTGTGTTAGCTGGGAAAGTTCTCCCATGGTAAAGTTCAGCCTGTTCAACTTTACGCCTGTCTTGTTTTAGACCACTTGTTCCAGGGACCGTAATTCCAAGTCTTACAGCCCTCCTGAATCGCCTGTTGTTGGATGTGGAGAGTGAAGCCCTGGGCATAGCTGGTCTGTTTGTGGCCCAGCAGGCCCTCAGCACTCTGCTCAGTCTGGATGGTTCCGCTCAGGTTCTCTCTCCAGTGCCAGTGGAGCGAGTCAAGAGCATCATCCAGTGAGTAAAAGAGGTCAAGATATGGAGCAGGGGTTCTGTTTGCCGACTATTACCAGCTTGTGGCCAAAACAACAACAGCTAAAGCTAGTTAAATGATCTGTCTGCCGAATTGTCTGGGGGGAAAAAACGTGTTATTGTAGTTGTTGGCTATAATAGTCTCCAAGATTACCAAATTGCTCAGTATCTAAAGACATTGATGGTTTAAATATGTAATATAACATTTGATAAAAAAGCAGCGACTACAGTGACAAACTTTAAAAGGTATTTTTGTCATTAATTTAATTGCATAAAAAAAGTATATTTAGGCTGTCTCTCACTGCCTGTCATGTATTGTCATAATGCAAATAGCTGTATTTTCTTATTAGGCTAAGTTTAATGTTAAAACACTTGTCTTTATTGCATTTTTAATCAATTACATGTACAAACATTTTTATTAGTTCATAGTCCAGTATGCTTAATGCGCAGTACATTCACTGTCAAAGTCAAAGTGTGTGTCTGTTGTGAAGCGGAAGAAATGTGCTTTGGAATGTGCTTCATGGCCTGCTTTTAAAACATGCGTGTTTTCCAGGAAATTCCCAAGCAACCTGTCGGCCCTGTTGCTTGGCGATCTCTACTACACACGGCTGTCGGTCAGCGGTTGCTCTGAACACCTTTCCCACAATGCACTTCTGGAGTTGCACCCGATGCTGCATATCAACCTTTCCTCCAACATCTTGAAGGTATTCAATGGGAAATACCATCCATGATCCTTTTTTGTATGCAATGCTGTTCTTTTCTCTTAAATTATCATGCTTTTTAGTATTTCACTTGCTTTTGCCACCACGGTTAAATTAACGTTTTGCACGATTCCTCTCACAGATCCGCCTGCTGACCCTGAGGATTTTAAACCACTTTGTGGCAGAGTTCAAACCCTCAGAGGTTGCTACAGCAGTCAATCAATTCAATTAAAATGTTACCGAACCAAACAGTGATTTACCTGATTGTCTGTTTTTCATCAGGGCGAGGACAGTGTTGAGGTCCAGTCTGTGTTTGCGGTTTGTTGTCATGCTGAGTTGGTTCCTGCCTCATTGCCCAACTACAGAGAGAAGCTGTTGCATCTACGGAAGCTTCGGCACGACCTAGTACAGAAATCGCTACCCCTGGGACTGCCAGGGACATTTGAACAGGTTCCTAGTGAATTACAACTTACAGTGTAGAATAAAAGAATTGATTTAAATGTAGATCGAAAGCATCAATTTTATTATTTTTGTGACTGATTTAATGACAATTATAATTTTTTCTTTCTAATTGCAGATTCCTCTGCGCTACCTTATTGCTATGCTGTTCATCAACTTTAAACCTTTGTGGGACCCAGTTATTGAACTCATAGTGTAAGTGCAAAACCTCCCTCTACAATTAATCAAGGAAACCCATCTTTAATATCATACTAGTATTAAAGATGATTAGTATCAACTCTCAATTAATACGTTGTCACCCGTCCAGGTCTCATGCCAAAGGAATGGACAATAAGGTGTTCTGGAAGGTCTACCATGAGCAGCTTGAGTTGGTGGCAGGACTTGCCGGTCAGTGTCTTATTTAGGATCAGATTTTTTTATTAGATCGATCGATTTTAATCTTCAGGAATAGCATTTAAAAAAACAAAACCATTTTATTTAACAGAAAAGGAGCTGCGCCAATGTGACGATGAAGATGAAAGCGGTGATGAGGATGGCCTGGAGACGTTACAGGAGCCAGGCTGCGACGTCATCGAGAGCGGGGATGTGGGGGTGCTTTTTTTGCAGCATCTGAAGTTAACCTCTGACCCCAGTGAGAGGACAGACTTCACTAACTTCCGGGGCCTGCTGTGGAGGGCCATGGCCCTGTTCCCGGACCGGGTTGAACCACGGAGTAGAGAGCTCAGTCCACTGCTGCTTCGGTTCATTAGGTTCGTTTTATGCAATAAAAACTACCTGGCTTTGTAAATGAGTCATTTCTTTTCCTGTTATGCCCATTGGATTGTTTTAAGACATTTATTTTGTTGGAAACATAAAATCTATGCTGCCCCGTGTCTCACCCATCCCCGTTTGATTTTCAGGAACGAGTTCTTCCCAGCTGACTTGCTGATTGCTCCTACTCAGGATTTAAATAAAAGGAGCAGTCCTGCTGCTATGGAGACTAGCACAGCTGGAGAGGAAGAGCAGGACACCGAGGAACATGAAGAAGAGGAGGCCAGACCTGACAGGAAGATGCCGCCCAAAAGAGCAGCAGCCAAGTAAAAGATTAATCAAATATTTTGTAAAGAACAAAAACCATATCTTAGTTTTCAGGTGTATTATTTTTACAACAAATAATCTAAGTAGTTGTTAGCTTTTCTTAAATACAATGCTTTCCACAGGCAACTCATTGCCCACCTGAACGTTTTTGCCAAGTTCACCAACCCTCGCTACCTTTACCTGGAGCCTGACCTCAGTAAGCTGTACACTCAGGTAAATCTCACCAAACGTAATTACCGAAGTCTTCTCCGAATTTGCCATTCATATTTTCTAGTATATGCGTAGTGGGCTGCTGTAGATGAGGTTTGAAGAAGATTGCACTAGAATCCACAGTAAAATTGGTTTGAATCCCGGGACTTGACTTATTAATATTTAGTTTAATTTGTCATATGCTAAATTCAACATAATCTGACTCCTTCTTACCCTCTGTAATCCTCAGTAAACATAAATGTCTGGATTTCAGGGAGACAGCCAGGCTTCCATTTATTCTGGACAACCAGACGTTGTAGCAGCCACCTCAGTTAGCTTTTATTCACCTTTAACACAAGCAGCAGGCCCCACATCATTTGCACCATGTGATTTGATCACCAGTGTGCTATTATCTCTGTTTCAGTTGCTGTGCCACCAGGACCGGTTTATCCAGAGGGCAACTTTGGAGTGTGTTATGACCTATAAAGACCCAAACGTCGTGCCGTACAAGTATGTTTGCATTGCACCAGCTCATTTCGTGACAACCTTTTTTTTAACATACCTCAGGGCCACAAATGCAGTCTAATTTTCAGAGTAACCATCTAACAATTTCAGGTAAATTGTAAGAGTAAGTTATACTTAAATTACTGTCAGTCTGTCTCTCTCTCTCTCAATGGGAGTCATTGTGAATGGACAGAGAAAGATCTTAGCCATCAGTGACCCTCTCCGATTTCATCAGACAGGAATGTTAACAAGCGCCGACCGGACTGGAGTTCCTACATTAACTTCCTGTATTTCAATCCTTTTCCCATCCAACTGCAGTGCAGATTGTATCGAATGAAATGGGAGAAGTGATATTCTGTATATTTGTCATTACGTACCATACACCAAGTTTGCAGGCAATCACTATAAAGACAATGTATAAATGAATGTTGAATGCATGTCGTTGCAAGTTGTATTTGAAATATGTTTTGTCTTTCCAGTTGTTATGAAATGCTGATGTGTTCATCTATTTTTTGTTGTCTGTATAAATGAAGTTTCCACCGAGGCCTGAGGTTGGGTCCGATTTGGGCTCGTATGTTCCTGACACTTTGCTGTGTTCAGGGAGAATCTGGAGAGGCTGCTGGATGACAAACACTTCAAGGATGAGATCGTTCTTTTCGACATCTCGGAGGAGAAAGCGGTTGTGGACGCGTCACACCGGGCTCAGCTGATCCCACTCCTCATGAGGTGTGTAATAAATCAACCATGTTTGGTCCTGTTGAAGAAATGTCGATATGCGAGCAGCAGCATGTCGTAATGGGTAAAATAATGGGTAAAATAATGGGTAAAGTAATGGGTAAAATGTGCCACCGTGGCTTCACAGGATCCTGTTTGGACGGATGCGCAGCAAGACTGGCAGCAAATTCCAGGGCAAGGCTACCACTGTGCAGCGGTCTTCTATCGTGCTGAGGTTCCTGGCAGGATGCCAGTCCCAGGAACTGGGCATGTTTATAGACTTGCTTCTGGAGCCAGTCTGCCATCACGGACAAGGTAGGGCCTCCCAACCCATTTACGCTGTAATGTTGGCAAATTCCCTCGAAGAGGGCCTCTAAATGGAGCAGCAGTTAATTCATGGCCTCACGGTTGGCTGTGTCACAGGATAGTCCAGAGATCCAGCCGAGGACGGTTTAATTTGTCACCGACATGTGTTGGTCTTAGCATGGTTACAAAGTAGGTATGTTTGCTCTGCCTCGTCATGTTCAAGAGACTGTGCTCCATGGTTCTCAAACTGCTACAAACAATCATGGTGGAATGCACAAAAGTAAGGGTTTTAGTATAAAACTCCTGGTTGAGTGAGCGTGATTTCAATCAGAGCAGCGTCAAATGTGCTTTGATGGACACATTTCAACATCGAAGTCCACTTGGGATTGCTGTAATGAAGCAGGGCTTTAATGACAAATAAGATATCATAAAATCATTGCTGAAAAAGACTTCAGCCTGTGTATGTAGACTGTACATGAACACTAATTAAACGATTTCCTTTAATCCTCTTCCCTTGTATCCAGGACCTTGTCTGGCAGCGGTAGAGAAAGCGATCGCGGAGACTGACTCCTCCGCCGTCCTCCCCCTGGGCCGACAGCACAGTCTCTTAAATATAGTCAACACAGTGATCAGTAAACTGGGCCACCTCATCCAGACACAGCTGCCCAAGTTACTGCAGATTCTGCTCTGTGTCACTGCTTCTGTTTCTACCGTCCTCAACCAGCGAGATCAGGTACGTTCTGTCTGCGGTCGACATGTTGTAAGCGCACTCCTGAGATGTTAGCTGTAGATTTATTTAATCTGTCTGTGTACCACCAAAATGACTGATTGCTGTTGCTATTATGACACAACATTTTGTGCAGTAAAATTGTTATCATCTCTGAGCTATACATTCTTGTATACCAGGACTTTCGGCCATTCTGAAGTTTGAAGCCTGGTTTGTACGAGCCGTTATGAAATGGCTAGTCTGGTTTCATGATATTGATTCATGTTTGTAGTGGTCTTGGGTGGGAGCTGCTGTGTTGCTGTTGTGGCACGTATGCTGCAGTTCAACCTGATAAGACCTAAACTATAGCAGGAGGCCCAGAAAAGCCTGTCCTGGCAGTTGCAGGTGTGAGCATGTATACAGCGTTTTGATGCTCATGTATGAAACTGCAAACATACTTATTCTCGAAATGTTCCTAAAACATGTCTTTCCGCCGCAAGTGTTTTCTGTGGGGTTTAAACATTGCCTGCTTTTCGCGTTTCTATTCTCGGCCCAGTTAAAGGCAGGCTGTATAGAGCCTCTGAAGAACCTGAGACGTCTGGGCGTTCTGAGGATCCAGGAGTTCTTTGATGGCTTTGACTCCTACAGCTTCACCGCAGACGAGCTGGACGCCGTGTTCCAGGCCATCGTCTGGCCCCAGATCTGTCGTCTGCCCACAGAGAGCACCTATTCCCCTACCCCACTCCTCAAACTCATCCACGTCTGGAGTAAGAATGCCAGGTAAGATTAGAGAATCTTAAATACTGTTACAATTCATTTGGGGAATAAGATGAATTTGCCATGACATACAGGTTGGTGACATTTCCGACCTAAAAAGTGACCGCAATCTGTATTTCGCACCTGTCCTTGATTTCTCTTAGGTACTTCCCGCTTTTGGCCAAGCAGAGGGCCAGCCACCCGGAGTGTGACATCCTCCTCAATGTATTTAGCCTGCTTTCTGCCAAGAATGTCTCACCCCAGACCGTAGCCATGGTGATGGACATTGCAGAGTCCCTGGTGACCACAAAGGACTTCCTGGTTACTGAAGTCGAGGAGGCCGGCCTGAGTGTCAATGACAGCATATTCCCCCAGCAGCCAGAGGGAGGCTTCATTTCTGAAGGTAAAGCTTCTGTATAAAATGTATATAATACGCTGTGAAAGTTTCCAAATGCATTTCTTACAAGGACAGTGACCAGAGAAAAGGTACACAGGAAATATAGTTTGGGATGAGTTTTCTCTCGGTCAGTTTACTTGGTGACAACAGAAAGGTAAATGTGAACAGAAAGGTAAAAATGTTTTGCTTGTGGTGTTCAGAGGATCTGACCCAAGGTGCCCGGCTTCTTCTGCCACACATCTCCACCTTGCTGGAGTACCTCGGGGGCATCGTACGCAAGTCCGACAGGCTGAAGAAGAAAAAGTTCAGATCCCAGGTGGCCAAGGAGCTCAACATCCTCTCAAAGTAAGTCCTCACATATTTCTGTAATATGAGACAGCATTTATTCATCTAGTTTGGCGTTTCCCCTTCTTTTTTTGGGATTGTTTGACAGTTCTCATTGGGGTTAAGTTTGTGTTGCTTTGTGACGGTTGGGGTTTCTAGAGGCTGATGTTACGATGTGTCTGATCTCCAGAATTAGCAGGTTCGTGAGCAATAAGGATCAGAGTTCAGTGCTCATCAACCTGCTGCTGCCATATCTCCAGAAGGCCCGCAACGCACAGGTACTGCATCGCTCTTACTGTCATGGGATCTGTTGTCTGTTTTCTGCTTGTGTTCTATTGGATAAATGCTACCCCAAGCCAGGTTTTCACATGTTATGGTTGTATTTTATTTTTTTATGCTGATTAGTCATGTTGAGACCTAGATGTGCTCTGTAGTTGCATGCAGTATTACAGCAAAAAAATAAAAAGAACGTATAAATATAAAAACAGTAAAATATCGAAAACATGTACTTCACATGTATTCCATCTTTGCATTGATCTACGTCATATGTTCTGTTGTGACCGATTGCCAACTGAGCCATACCTCAGCGTTTTACTAAACTGGCCTTTAGTTTTAGTGTTTCTATGTCTCATCTCCAGCTGGTAGATAAATATATCCATAACTCTAAATGCGGGTTAGAGCCTCTTCAGGTCAATGCAATGAAAAAATTACATTAAAATTAAATTTAATCCCTATATATTCATTTGCTGAAAGTGGTGGTAAATCAGATCTATATATATATCACTGTTAATTCTGTTTCAATGTGGCTCCCGTGTTAAATAAAAGTTAAATAAAAAATTATGATTAGTACCAGGCAGTTAAATTCCTGATTACTGATCCACCCGAAGTTGCGTTTGAAACCATATACTAGAGATATGACATCATGCAAACTTTCATTGTTGTAATTGTTTGGATAACTGATTTATAATAGGAATGAAGTGTCTCAGGATTTGTGTCGTCTGAGAGCAGCTCCCTGCCTTACTGCTTAGTTTTAGACTTGCAATAACAAGTTGTTTCTTTGTGGTTCAGGAGACGGAGATCGACGTCCTGTCTACAGTCCAGAACCTTCTGAGACAGTGTTCCAAACCATCCACCTTCCTCAAGCCTCTTAGTAGACTGTTCTCCGTCATTCACAACAAGCTGCCCAGACAGGCACTCACTTCTGTCTTCCAGGTATATAAGGAAGACCTGTTAATGGTAGCAGATTAAGGGCTCCTCAGACCGTGCTCTCCACTTCTCTTATCCAGGCGTTCATTTCAATTGCAGAATGTTTATTTGTGTTTCTGCCTCCTAACAGAGTTTGGGAGACCTGGATTGTGGACTGAAGTACATCACAGATACAGCTGCTAAGGTAGGATACAAAAAACATGAAAATATTGCAACACACATACTTAAACAAATGCACAAACTACCCTAATGCCTATCTTACCAAACACAGATCTTAGCTAATTTATTCCACTCATCATGCACACACTCAATCACGCATGTACATACACTCCATTAAGAGAAAAGGCTTTGTATTAGTAAAGGGATCTTTATTTTTCTTGTTTTTTTCCAAATTATTGTAATAGTAAAGGAGCTGACAGACAAGCATTTTGCTAAAGCCTGAGACTATTTGTTGTGTAATGTGACCTGTGAATTGTCAAAACGTGTCTCAAATGTGGTGACCTAAGAACGTTTTCCTGCTTCCAGTTGAACGCGTTTGACAGTCGTCACCTGGACGAGGTGTATTTTGATGTGCGCCTCACAGCGTTCCAGGAGGCCATCCGGAGGATCAATTCCATGGAGACGCTGGACATGAACTACATCTACAGCATCATGCACAACTGCTTTGCCTCCTTCGAGGTAAGACACTGCTTGACGTCTGCACTGTGTTTTAACTTCGCTCAAGAAGTATCCCCTAGTCTCCATTTCAGTCGTCCTGTGTACCCTGTGCATTAATTGTTCAGTGGAATAGTTTTTCTATTATGGTCATGTGTATCTGTGGTGGTGGTAAAGATGTTTTTGTTCATTTACTTGAGCTGTGAATTTTTTTTTTTTTTTAAGGGTTATAACGTTACGTGGTTCGTTGTTCAGTTATTCCAAAACATTTCTTGTGTTGGTGTAGATTGGAGACATGTCCCTGGCAGACAACGCCACCATGTGTCTGTCAGCTATTCTTTCCCGTCTGGCTGCGGTCGGTCAAGGAGAGGAGTACAAAGAGATTGTTCAGTACACCATAATGGACGCTGTCAGGAAAGGACTGAGGAGCAAGACTGAGGTAAAACACGCCACAAAATATTCACGCACAAACGGCCACATATGCAGGCCTGTGTTTGAAATAGATTTACTATCTCCCCGTCTCAGACCGTACAGCAGGATTACACCACTGTGCTGGCGTGTTTGGTCAAGACTTTCCCCACGCGTAAAGAGTTCAAAGATCTGGTGCAGCTCACAGACTACAACGACCCTGAGTCTGACTTCTTTGAACACATGAAGCACATCCAGGTAGGACATTGGGCGCTGTGGCCGAATGGGAATGCTTTTTGTTTTTTGTCTGGTCTGTCAAGGATGTTTTTTTATATAAATACATGAATGTGCTGCCCCAACCTTTAGATTGCAGTTAAAACACTTTGATTAGAAGTTAAGTTGTACGGGCCTAGGGGCTGGATCATCTGGCTTAGGGGTAACAGTTGCATTCAAATGCGCATGTGATTTTCTTTATTGTGTGTGTGTTTTGTCTCCTAGATCCACCGTAGGGGACGTGCCCTGAGGAAGTTAGCCAAGCGGCTGACGGAGGGAACGGTGGTGATGACTTCACGTTCGCTTCAGAACTACATCATGCCCTACGCCATGACTGCACTGTTCGACGAGAAGATGCTCAAGGTCAGTCACTCGACATACTAATGAAGACAATACATGCTAAGGGGTTACGTTTTTGGTAAACAGAACAGTTAACATGGTGTTAGAATTTGAGTTACCTTTCGGTTTAGGCAAAATAAGGCTAAGTTTAGGCATTAGCAATAGTTTAAGCAAGTTTATTTAGGTTATGGTTGCGTTAATGTTAAACATTCAAGGTTAAACACTAATTTCTAGGTCTTAGGTCTCCTTTAGGAAAACTAAATGTGTGTGTGTGTGTGTGCATTGTTATTTGTAACCTTTGTTTCTTGTTGTGTTACAGAATGAGGGTATGACGTCGGCATCTGTAGAGGTGATAGGAGCAGTGTGTAGGAGGCTGACCTGGTCCAAATACTTGTTCTACTTAAAACACTTTGTTCACGTACTACAGACTGGACAGGCCGAACAAAAACTGGCTGTCAGGTAAGACACTTTGCGCGTGTTTGTGATCACTTAAACTACTGTTTAAAAGTTGGGAAAGAAAAGCTTCTGTTGGAAAGAAAAGCAAATACGTTAATCTTTAGACATTGTGAATGTTGTAATTGACATTTGAAGCGCAGTTCAAAACAGAATAGAAAGAGAAGTGGGAGGCCTCTGTGCTTTCCTGAGCAAGATCGCATATTCATTACTCTATAGTTTGAGAAACAGACGCCTCACATGTCCTCAAATGGCAGCTTTATTGAATAGTAACTGTAAGAAATATCCCTCAACGTCAACATTGAAGAGGTGAGTCCACGGGGCTGTTCTTTAAGGCAAATAAGAAAAAAACAGCCATATATTAAGATGGTCTAAGGAACATGGACACCGGACGGCAAGAAGGAAGGCAATCACTTTGCTTTGCAACACTATGCAATTCCCTGTGGGTGGCACTCGATGGGAGCCAATTTCAGGACATCACCCAAAGCACAGATCGGAACTAAGCCAGAACTATTTAGGGAAGAAGTCTGCTGATATTCTGTCTAATAGAGTGGTCAGCACAGTCTTCAGATCTTGACCCTATTGAGCTTTTGTGGGAGCAGCTTGACCTTATGGTACTTAAGAAGTGCCCATCAAGCCAAGCCAATCCAACTTGTGGGAGGTGCTTCAGGAAGCATCGGGTGAAATCTTTTGAGATTACCTTAACAAACTAAGATGCCAATCTCAAAAGATTTCACCTGATTCAAGAAGCACCTCCCACAAGAAAGCAAACATTTAAAGGGCACAATAATGTCATTTAAAAATCCTTTTTCAATTATTATTTTCCTATTTAATTTTGCTATATTTTAACTCATCGCATGTATGTTGTAATAGAAACTAGGATTTCTAAGTGTTCTCAAACTTTGAAAGGTAGTGTATATTCACCAATTTTGTCTCACACCTGCGTCAATATTTCCACAGTTTATTGGTGACTGTTCTAGAGGCGTTTCACTTTGACCATGATACTCTGGAACGAGAGATGGAAGCAGCTAAAGTCAGGGCCAAAGAGGGTGAGTGGACACAGTATACATTTGTTACCAAGGGTCAAGGGTGATATCTTGACGAATGTTGCCTCTTTTGGTTCAGTTGTGAGTACCATTGTTGACGAAGAGGGAGACGAGGAAGAGGAGGAGGGGGACGCCCTGGAATTGGACATAAGCGACACAGAGGAAGCCATGGAAACTGAGGCTGCCCACAGCGACATCGGAACAGGCCCTGTACAAACAGCTGAGCTTATTACCATGGAAACTAATACTTCTGGGACGGTGGAGGATATTTGTTTGAAAACAAGCACCACCAACATCGGGGCGGAGCCTGAAGCTGTCGCATTGAATAAAACAATCCCTCCCACCAAAGCCCCTGTGACTCAAAGCGGGTTACCCCAGAACAAAGCTGAGCTGGAAGACTTGATCGCCTCTGTTCATGCGACAGTTCAAAATACTGTCCTGCCCAGGCTACATAAATGTCTCACAGCTAAGGTACACACACACACACACACACACCCGTTCCACTTCCACTTGCTGTCTGTAACTTTGTCGGACTTATCCCGAGTATTATGTTGGGACATGAAGTCATGGTTGTATATTTGTAGGTAAAGAGAGACGACGAGTGCAAGGCGGTGAAATCTAAGGATGTGAAGGAAGAGGAAGTGTCCAGAGTTCCTATAGCTTTTGCCATGGTCAAACTAATGCAGACGCTACCCACAACTGTCATGGACTCCTTTTTGCCTGGGTATGTGTGTGTAAGGTTAAGAGTGTTTGTGTGTGTGTGTGTGTGTGCATATATATTTGCTTGTGTTACATATTAAAATCTGCGTGTGTTCTGACAGCATCCTGATGAAGCTGTGTGTACATCTGAGGAACCGCTTCCAGGAGGTCAGAGACGTTGCTCGGAACACTCTGATTAAGATCATCGAGACCCTGGGGGTCAAATATCTGCAGTACCTGCTGAAAGAGATGAAGTCCATTTTGGTCAAGGGTTACCAGGTAATGTGCAGACATCCCAACTTGCTGTCTAATGATCGCGCACACACAAACACACACACACACACAACATTTTAATATGACAGAACACAGGTATTTATTTGTCTCCCTAAAATGTACGGGTCCCTGAAAGAAAGAAAAAAAATAAGATGTATACTTATTATATTGTCTTATGTGTTAAGTTACATACATACTTTCTTTTTGTGGTTTCACCTAATATAAGTCTGGTATATGTACAAAATGTGACATTAAAATATGTACTATTATATTATAGTACTGGATTATTCATTTTATGCATTTGTTTTTTTTATTCAATAACTACTTTACACATGTTTTGTACATCTTTTTTATTCGTATTAACACTGGCATGCTGCTATAGACCGAACTGATGAACTGGAGAGAGGTCGACTGTAAAGTCTGCCTAACGAAAAAGTCTCTTTGTGCTAACTAACCAATCAGGACGCGCGCTGTGCCACTCACCACGTCTGTCACTCGCTCACTCGGTTTCTCCAGAGCTCGTCTAGTATTCGAAATGACCATTGATATCTCGCATGCTCGAAATAAAAATAGATTTTCGGGATATTGTATGTAATCCGTCAGATATTAAAATGTGGGACACTCCCGGAACTTTCGGGAGATTTGGGATGTCTTAGACTCTAAAGAAAAATGACATGTAAGAGGCAACGTAATCCAGCCAGACCTGGAGATGTGTTAGCAAGTCAATTAGCATTTGTCCCAACTTTTTTTTGCTTGAAACTAACAATAATTAATGCATTGGCCCACTAAAGTAAAGTAAATAAGCACAAATCACATGACTGCTGAATAATTTACTTTAATCTGTCTTTCCTCAGGTCCATGTGTTGACGTTCACTGTATATCAGCTTTTATCACACCTCGCCCCAACACTGAAGCCTGGAGACTTAGACCACTGCATGGACATGTTAATAGACGTAAGATTCTTGCTTTTAAATGTGCCGGATCCGTTTTAAATTACTGTAATGCTTTTGTGCATCAACTGTCTTTCCCCTTTATATTGTAGGTCTTTAACAATGAGCTTTTTGGGGCTCTGGCTGATGAGAAAGAGGTGAAGGGCATCACTTCGAAGCTGATGGAGGCTCGCCATAGTAAGAGTATGGACTCCTATGAGTTCTTGGGCAAGTACTCTGGCAAGGACAGAGTCATACAACTCATACTGCCAATGAAAGACGTGAGGACCTTTTCTCATTTACACATTTTACACAACTTACCCAAGTTGCTAGGAAATCTTTTGACCATGTAGCCATGGCGACATCCCTCAACCTCTCACTCCTTTCTGTCTCTTTCTCGCTCATTTCTGTTTCTCCAACTTTTTCTGTACTCCTCTCTTTTTGTCTTTGTTTCTCTGTGCCTCTGTTCACTCTGTTTTTGTCTTTCTGTCTCTTTTTCCTTCCTGTCCTTCTGTCTCTAGATCCTTGAGAACACAGCCAATTTAAAGACTGCGAATCGTGCCCATGTCGTGTTGAAGAGAATAGTGTCCGGTCTCTTGGTGAACCAGGCCATGGACCGCCAGGCCATTCTACTTCTTAGTCACGGTCTTGTGACAGAAAGCCTCCCCCTAATCACCAATAAAAACAAGTATGGATACATCCATGTCACAGACATACAATACACACTCACACCCAGAATGTATGGCTTTTTGACACCTTTTTATATTCAATGGCCCTTTCCTCCATTTGTGTGTTTAGGGAGAAGAAGGTTAAGCCTCCACCGGATCCCCGTCTACCCCCTCCCAGTTGTCTTCTCCTGCTCCCCACCCCAAAGAGAGGAGGGCTAAAAGCCCCCGTCAGCAGCCGCACCAGCATGCACATTCTAGTGGACACTGGGCTACGGGTAAATTAAGGCTCCTTGGAAAACATGTGGGAAATTGGGTCTTCATGCAACGCAATGCGGTAGACCACAAGCTGTCATGTGAATGTGTAGTTATAGAGTTGTACTGCTTTTTTTCCTCTGTGGTCAGCTGAATGTTCTCTCTTTGTCCAGTTACTTCATTTGAGTCTAAAGAAGTCTACGGTGACCTCCTCCGAGACCGCAGTTCTGGAGATGTTGGACCCCTTTGTTGCTCTTCTGTTAGACTGCCTTAACTCCATGCACGTTCAGGTGTGTGACTGTTTCAAATGATCATGGTCAGAGGAACTAGATACACAAGTTTAGAACCAACCACTGAAATGCTTGTCGGTTAACTCACAACAACCTATACATATATAAACAAAGTGGATGTAGGGTAAATATGAATTATGAAAGTGCAAGATAAAATAACCATGCAAACAGATTAGTGGTAAACACAATATTTGCAGAATGTACATGCAAATCAGGCTGGGAAGTGGGGTGTTGATGTATATATTCTAATGTGTTTTAGTTTTCCCGTTCTCCTCGTGCCTCCAGGTGATTACTGAAGCACTCTTAGCCTTCACCTTCCTGTTGCGCTTTCCACTGCCAGCAGTCGAGAACAACTCCCAACAGATCACTAAGCAGCTGTTTGTCCTGCTTAAAGACTATTCCAAGGCTGGCGCTGCCCGCGGGGAGAACTTTCAACTCGTCCAGAACTGCTTCAAGGTACCACACAAGTAATTTTTGTGTTTCTGCATACAGTATAATATAATGAGGAACAATACCAATTCAATAAACCAAAAATGTGCGCAATGAACTTGAATGAGTAAAACCAAGAAAAGCTGATATTGCCAGTTCATTTAACGATCTTGGATTTCTCTTCCAGTCCATCACCATCCTAGTAAAGAACGTAAAGTCAAAGAGGATCACTGAGACACAGTTGCAAGTGCTGCTGGGATACGCTGAGGAGGACATCTATGACCAGTCACGTCAGGCGACTGCCTTTGGACTGCTGAAGGTAGCGGCTCTTTTTTAACTGCCCAAATCTAAAAGAGACATGAGCTCGGGTGGCAGATTCTGTTTTATCTGTCTAGACTCTGGACCACACCAGGCTCTGGACCACACCAGATTCTGTTTCCCTCATCAGACATGTCTTCTTCCTACTGTTGTGTAAATTATAAATATCTTCTGATTAATAATTGTTGCCAATATAAACTCTAACATCAGTCTTCCCCCCACAGGCCATTTTGTCTAGGAAGCTGGTTGTGCCGGAGATGGAAGAGTTGATGAAGAAAGTGGCCAAGCTGGCTGTTACTGGCCAGAATAGCATGATCAGGGTTCAGTGCAGACATGTATGATGTTTTTTCACTTCATTTAAACATGTTGACACTGTTTGGGTTGTCGGAAGTACCCACGGCCTCGTGTGACGGGACCCATGGCCTCGTGTGACGGGACCCATGGCCTCGTGTGACGGGACCCATGGCCTCGTGTGACGGGACCCATGGCCTCGTGTGACGGGACCCATGGCCTCGTGTGACGGGACCCATGGCCTCGTGTGACGGGACCCATGGCCTCGTGTGACGGGACCCATGGCCTCGTGTGATTTGTAACATTTTGCCTCTGGCTTCATCTTTTCACTTTTAGATTTATCAGAAGTACATATTGGATTATCCTCTGGGGCAAAAACTCCGATCACATCTGGACTTTATTGTGGCCCAGCTAAGGTAACATTTATGTTTTTGTATAAAGAGAGATTTTTTAAATCCTTGAGGACAATTGATCTTGACAAATCTTTTATCTTTTTATTTCTACCCTTTCAAAGTTATGAGCATGACTCAGGAAGAGAGTCTGCTCTTGAAATGATGGCCTTCATCTTCCAGACCTTTCCTCAGGTATTCAC
Organism: Dallia pectoralis; assembly: GCA_029465975.1. Taxonomy (NCBI): domain Eukaryota; kingdom Metazoa; phylum Chordata; class Actinopteri; order Esociformes; family Umbridae; genus Dallia; species Dallia pectoralis. Next base: position 6,251,921 of record CM055736.1, read on the forward strand.
GAAAACTCTTGACACACGCATCCCGCTCACACGCATCCCGCTCACACGCATCCCGCTCACACGCATCCCGCTCACACGCTTCCCGCTCACACGCATCCCGCTCACACGCATCCCGGGGGTGTCTCCTTAGCTGTCAATCCTGGAAGAAGTACCGTGAAGGAACAGATTTAGTAAATATTTTCCATAATATTTTTTTTCCGGCAAATATGAATTGTACATGTTACTAGAATGCCAAATCTCAAAAATAGACCTGTGACTAAAACTACTTTTAAGGTGATTATTCAACACTGAAAGTGGAAAAAAGGTCTAATATAGAAAATACCAAATATCAATTTTTCCCATGCTTAAATAAATAAACCCTGAGTCTAACTGGTGTATTTCTGTTGTAGAACATTTTGCTGCAGCATAGTGGGTTGTTTTTTGTACCTCTGGCTCTGGCAATGGTGAATGATGACTCTGCTCACTGTAAGAAGATGGCCGCCTTGGCCATTAAAGCCCTGCTGAGACAACTTGACCAAGATCATTTGAACACCTTGTTCACTCTGGTCAATACCTGGCTGTCGGAAGACAAGGTATGGACAGGATACACACAGTATAGTCTTGATTGGCTTTCTAAAAAAAATGTGAGAACCATGTGTATCTTAAACACTGCGTGTACTCGTTCTGTGACCTTCTGTCCAGGTGTCTTTGCGTCGTCTGGGAGCCCAGGTGTGCGGGCTTTTTGTTGAGGTGGAGGGGAAAGAGTTTAGTCGTCGTCTGGATGCCCTTCTCCCTCTCATCGAGAAAGAAATCCATCCTGATAACTACGAAGACGTGAGTGAAAAACCCTTTCAGAAATCAAAGTGTTTAGGATTAAAAAAGTAAGCTTCTGAAAAGCATTACCTATGAAGTGGTTATTTCTATTTTGTGTAACATTTTCTAACAGCTGCTCAATAACTCTTTGACAGATTGAGGAGGAGAAGGATGAAAAGGCCGCAGACAGACTGCTGTTTAGCTATCTCACACTGATCACCAAACTGACCAAAGATTGTAGTTTACTGGAGCTCAGCAAGCCTCAGGACACACTGACCAACATTCTGTGTAAGACAGTCGTGCAGCATGTCCCCAACTAACGGTTGTGTTAGAAACTAGTCAAATACAAATTGATTTATTCTTTAAAGCAAGATTAGCAGTGAAAAGTCTGATGGTTTCAGTCATCTTTTAACAAATATTGTCATGAAGGCACTTGGATTATTTAAGGCTGGTGTCCTGTAGGTTCTTGAATATTTTAATATACGAAAAAAAGGTAAAAGCAACGTACACCTTAGTAGACGAGGTGCTGGCTGAAGGGTACAGAATGACACAATGATAAGAAAAAGCTGCACACTCTAAACTCAAATGCATATAATATTTAATAAGACCAACGTTTCGACAGGCATGCTGTCTTCATCAGGGTACAAAACTGGAATTCTTTAAGCCTGGTGTCATGGAAGATTTAGAACGTTAACACAGTGGTTCTAAAACACTTTAAACATAATAGAACATATCATCAAAACAAACCCATCCTTGTACGTATGGTGTGGTTGGGGTAACATTTTTGCTTCTCCAGGTCATACTGAGACCCACCTGCGCTACCCTCACTGCTGGGTGTGGCTGACTGCCTCGCAGCTGTTCGGTCATCTGTTTGCTGCCCACCGGCCAGACCAGCTGATAGCCTGCTGGAGAGACGGGGCCTCTGCAGGGGGAAGTGGCACAAATGACACGCCGGGCCCTGTGGCGACCACATTTCTGACCACCAACCTAGACAAGAAGGTGGAGCACCACTTAAAACATTGTCAAACTGCGTGTATGATTGGACCGGTGGCTTGTTGAATCTGCAAAAAATACCAAGTTAAAATGGGAAACAGAGGCATTGTTGACCATGTATCAAGATTATGTAAATTAATGACTCTTTCTGTCCTGCTCTCTAAGATGAGAGAGCTAGTTCTGTCGTTCTGCTATCAGCTCCAGTCCAAGTACTTGGACACGTCATCAGGTGAACAGGTAAATACTGCCCAAGTCAGACAGATGTCAGAAGTCGGCTAAATTGTCCTCAGGCAAACTTGAAAACAGAGACAACCCTAACTTTAAAAGAAAAACTATCAGGATGTGATGCAATTTATTTACCCTGATAAATACATTCCAGGCCAAAGTTTGATTGACAGATGTCTCGCTATTTCCTCAGGTGATCAAGAACCTGCTGTTTGTCGCCAAGGTTATATACCTAATCTCCCCTGAGTCGGATGTCACACTAGCCCATGAAGTAAAGGAGGATGAAGAGATGGAGAATGAAGGAGAAATGGGGGATGAGGAAGGACAAAACGAGGAAGAGGATGATAAGCTTGAAGCCGATGAAGACAAGAAGGATGATCGTCCTCCATCTTTACTGTGGATAATTAAAAAGATGTCTCTGATGGCCAAGAGGGAAGCGGCAGATACCCCGAAAATACCCCTGAAGGTAAACACACCTATAAAAAAACAAGCATATAATATTTGCATTGCCCAACTACCTAAACTAACAAGGAATAGTCTATGTAACTTTAGTCTTTGGGGGATGGAGATTATTGGAAGAATTTTAATCCTCATGCTTTGCCAGAACACCACCAATCACAGACCACAACCATAGAGCACAGTCCAAAAAAACAAACCAGAATTAGGTCAACAACCACATACCACTGTCATAGTAAGAAGAAAAATAGATTGGTGCTACCAAGGATGTGAAGATTAACAGGGCGTCCATCAAAATATCTGCCTTTTATTTAAATGAAAGGCTTTTCTTTTTTATTTGTTACATTTGTTCTAAATAGTATTTGATAATTGTATTGTAACATGTCCAGCTGAGATGGTGCATTGAGGAACATCCATAATTCTGTTTTTCTTTTCTCGTTTGTACACAGAGAACTTGTGTATTTAAGTTTCTTGGGGCCATAGCTGTCGACCTGGGGAAAGACCGCCTTGGTCCCTATCTGACCACAATCATTGCACCACTGTACAGAGAACTGGACAGTACCTACGCTGACCAAGGTAATATTACACTGGCCCTGTTCCATTACTATTCAAAATAGCCGCTATCAACTTAGAATGCTTTATCAGTCAGGACTCCTGGCTCTATTTGCGTTGTTTTTGCTTCCCTGCAGATCCTACTCTAAAGAACCTCTCACAGGAGTTGATCGATCTGCTGAAGAAGCAGGTGGGGCTTCAGACCTTCTCGCTGGCCTTCTCAGCAGTACAGAAGAACGCCACACAGAGAAGGGCAGCCCGGAAGAAACACAAGGCCATGCAGGTAAGTAATCCATGGGCCTGGACCATTGTCTGAGCTAGCGACGCAGCACACTGAGAAAAGCAACTATATCACATGTTTTTGTTATGTCCTATCACCATTCAGGCGGTTGCTAATGTAGATGTCGCCGCCAACAAAAAGATGAAGAAGCACAAGAACAAGATTGAGGCTAAGAAGAGGAAAATTGAGTTTTTGCGGCCAGCCTACAAAGCCAAAAGACAGAGGAACTCACTCAAGGATTTGGCCATGGTGAAATGATGGACAAGGACAAGCCACTAAGAAACAGACAGTCGTGAGCCAGCCAGTGTAAAAGCCATTTGAACCATCTTGAGCCATTAGTGGGAATTTCATGGGCATCCTTTTATAGACGTTGTCTTTCTATGGGTTTCATCATGGCTTCTATAATGGGCCACGTTGCTTATTGACTATAATAATTTGCTGATACTGTTGGGAGTCATATGAGCCTCACCCAGTAGCCGTTAAGTGATGCCTATGCTCAAAGTACATCAAGAATTGTAAAAAAAAAAAAAATCATGTGGAAAAGCTGATGTACTGAGAATTACAATGCTAGATCCCTGAGTTAGTTTAGTAACTAAACATTTTCCAAACCAGTGGGTTATTGTGTGAGCCCTAATAGGCATTGTTGATGCGAAAAATTGTTATTTCCAATTGAGAAATGTCTGGACAGAATTTTTCCATCTAATGGATTTTAGAAGTCCAGGATTGTTTTAGGATTTCAAGGATTGCTTATTCAGTTAAATGTACAAACGTACTTTTTATTAAAACATTTAAATACACCTTATTTGTTAGTGTGACAGTGCTTGACGGGACAGAACTTAGAGTAATGTGATGGTAATTTTATATGCGCAAATCACTGCTCAAAGTAAGGCAAGACACTGAATATGCATATAGATAAGATAATTTTGTGGACATGCTTAGTCCTATCATTTTCCAAAGGAGGTCCACATTATCAGCCTTGTCCACCCAACTATCAGGTGAATAGTTAAAACACATTGCCTAAACCAGTGGTTCCCACTTAACCTGGTCCACTGATACCCCAAACAGCACACATTTTCTTTGTAGCCCAGGACAAACACCCAATTCAAGTCAATCAGGGCCAGATATGTACATGTTTATTCAACTCATGGAGTTAAGTTGAATCAGCTGAGCCTTTCTGGGGCTTAAATAAAAATGTATGCTGGCCATAATGGTCATTATGATGCAGTCACTTGACAAAAAAGGTTTATATATAATCAGTTTTACTGAGGATCATTGTCACTGTACAAAGCTCATAAATATGCAATGCAAATTTAGCATACAAATCGAGCAGCTTAGTGTGCAACGACTAAATTACTAGTATAAACACCAAGGTTGAATTCCAATGAAAAAAGGCCTTAACTAAATTAACCCAAATCAAGTTCAGAAATGAAAATGTAAAAAAGTACAGATGATTCAGCATAAGTAGTAGAATACAAAACAGCACCAGCTACAGTAAAATAATGTTAAAGGTCAGTATGATGGGGTTGTCAATCGGGACCTGGTTCTTGGATGGGGACACTCTTGTTCACATCGTTCATGACGGTGCTGTTGGGATCGCTGGTAAATCCTGATGCCCGATCTTCAGTTTAGAAATTCTAAACCTGGAGAATCTCAGAGCTTTCGACTTAATAAACGCTGTTTATTTTTGGTAATTCACGAGTTCTCAGTTGTCTTTGAATGTTCTAACCCTAACCTGCAAAAATAGCTAAGATTTACACCACAGTACTACACCCATTTAAATGGGATCCTTCATCTACTTCAATAATATTGTTCCCCTCCGTGTGCCACTGGGTTAATGGCTGGGATGACAACAATGTTATTGGATTAAATGTTATGCTATTTTGCATCCTCTAAGCCAAACAAGGCGGCATGAAAGGGTTAGGAACACCCAAGGCTTTAGAGGCTAGGACTGGGAGCAGAGCAATGTTCAACAGTGCACAAACTTGTGAAACATTCAGTTAGAAATATAGAACAAAAACATGCCGCTCAGATTGAGGACGTGGGTGCTCTTTCTAGCTGCGTCGCTCCACAATGTCTGCCTACTAAAAGTGTCCTGGGAGTGCAGTGACCAGACTTCTTGAACGGTCCAATCAGGAGGTCCTATGTACAGGAAGTCAGGAGTATTTACAGAATGCCAGGGGTGTGTTTTACTGGCGGTTCTTCAGGGCTTCCACCAGCCTGAAGAGAGATGATCAAACACAGGTGAGTAACGGTAGACAAAAGACAATCGTTTCACCAACAAATATGCTTTGTGGTTATTCATTCACCCAAGATGTAAGTGCAGCGAAGGGCGTCAGAAAAGAGAGCGCCTGGGAAATTATTTCAACCCAAGGCAAACCCTTACCACTCCATGGCCTCATCTAGGCCTGTGCCTTTGGTGGCGGAGGTCTTGAATATCTGCCATTTCCGGTCTTTGAGGGCAGGGAGTCCCAGGGAGTTGGCAACCTCTGCTGGGGTCATGGCCTGCTCCATGTCCTGCTTGTTGGCAAACACCACCAGGATGGCTTTCTTCAGCTCTTCCTCCTAGATGGACGCACAGAGAAAATGTATCCATCAAAATGTGCATGGCCAAACAACTGTTTACCAAAGATGCCCTCCAGACCATCTTGTCTCGAGTTCACTACGCTTGCCTCCTATGCAAATGACACTTCTCACTACACAGATAATTTCCTCCTCACGTTCCAAAACGTACCTCCAGCATGGCAACCAGCTCTGATTTGGAGATGCCCATCCGGTCTCGGTCACTGCTGTCAACCACATAGATGACAGCGTCTGTGTTTGAGTAGTAACAACGCCAGTATGGCCTAAGAGAGAGATGGAGAAAAAGGGCTTTCCAAAGGTACATTGTAAAGAAGCATAACACCAAAATAGTGTGCTGCCCGGAGGAAACTTTGGTTTACATTTTATGATAACATAAAATAAGATGACATATGACCTAAACCGGTAGGTCATATGTTATCGTCAATAGTACCTGATGCTTGTCTGTCCACCAAGATCCCACACCTGGAACTTCAGGTTCTTGTATGTCACTGTCTCGACGTTGAAGCCGATTGCTGTGTAACAATGGCACAATGGCAGGGATTATGTGAAAGAATTCACTTGAACCACCCCTGTCATATTCACAGTGTTGACATGTGGGAAGACTTAATGAACTCATATTGAAGTACAGAGGATTTGATTGGTGGTGTATGCACCTGGAGCTATGGCAATACGTCTTGTGCAAACTGTCTTTTCAAAAATAAAGAAAATGTATTACGTACTGGGAATGGTGGTGACCACCTCTCCGACTTGCAGACGATACAGGATTGTCGTTTTACCAGCTCCATCCAACCCTAGGATCAGAATCCTCATCTCTCTGGTGCCAAACAGGCCAGAGAAAAGACTGGAAAACCACCCACCTACAACGTATAAACATGATCATTTGTTCTGCTTCTAGTAGTAATTCAGTTGTAGTGATTAAGGGACACATGTGGACCCGAGATCTAAACTAGCTTTGTTTGCAACTAAGGAACAGTCTTTATATTAGTAGTCAGACATGCCAACATTCTTCAATTGAGTTTGTTAAAACAGAGAAAATATTGAATTCCCAGTCCATAGAGATTATACACAGCCTGGATATGTTTGATTAGGTATACGTTTTGCCTTTTCCTGTTGTGACATCAGGCACAACAACTAAGCAACAAGTATCCGATAACTAGTGAAAGTTGCTTAGTTGTGAACAAACAAGGTTTGATCTAACAAACCTCTGATTGCAGCATATAATTAAAGATATACAAGCCAAGCGTAGCTTGATTTGTACTGTCCTACCAGCATAAATCAAGCAAAAATAACCAGATATCTGCAGTTATTGTTTCAATGAATATTTTTCTACGAATTAGTGTGATTGACATATTTCACAATTACATTTTCTTGCTGGTCTGTCTATTAGTTAGGATTGACTTGCTTTAGGCACTTGTACCATCTTTCCCACCCTGAACTAGCTAGTACTTTACCAGTACTGTTTGGTAGGGAAGGAGATAATATTTTGTGAATTTAAGGACGGCTTCCACAGTGACTTTTATAAATAATTTGTGGTACAAATACTGATAACAAGGTGCGCACACTGCTCTCTCAATAATATCCTAGCAGCACCAAACCTTTTTCAGTTACTGTTTATATTAACCAACATAATTTAGCTCTGCGCTGTTTGTGAATGCTGGTGGTCCCTAAAGTACCCTCAAATTAGCTACCCATACCCTTATTGTTGCTTTTGTAGTAAGTCTATGGTGTCATGTGTGTCCTCAAGAACCCGCTGTTGACAGTCTAAGTACCAAGGAGACCTCGTACGTCTGGTTGACAACCGCTTTTAGCAGATGTTTTGCGGTGTTCATTTGGGCTAAACAAGATTTCCAGACACGGGTCAGAGCTACATTCACACTTTTAAAAACTTAAGTGAAAACCTACCAACTAGTTGGTAGGTTTTCGGGCATACTTTACTTCACATACTTTGCTAAGCAGTAGCAGACAGGTAGCAGCTCGCTGAATTCGAATGGTTGACCAAAGTCAATTGAATTATCAGTATTTATGAATCACTAACAGACTAACAAGTGCCCTATATAAGACCCAAGGAGGTGAGTGGCAATCGTCTTCTCAATTTAATGATAGTATACCGAAATAACATTTGCTAGATAATTTTAGCCGTTTGCTAGATAAACTACATATAGTACTAGTACTAGCTACTGAGTAGCGAACTTTGACACACATATTCGAAATAGGTATTTACATCGTCCATTTGTTTTACTGTGAAACACTACGGTGCCTATTCACAGTCTACATTTAACGATATTGTAATATGTATTAAAATGTTGCTAGTTACCCATTCTGAAGACACCAAAGTGTTGATCAACGATGTTATAAATGTTAATAGCACACCGCTTCCGTGTCTGTTGGAATACAGTGACGTGTCTCTGGTACACGTCACTCATTAAACATCCCGTTTCCTTGTTGCCACATTCAACACAAAAATAGAAAATTAACAAATATTAAGTAATCCAAACACAATTGTAGAAAACCATACATATTATTTTATTGTAAACTGACACAATAGTATTTATTTGCACTACAAACAATGTAATGAATGTGCGTTAAATGAGATACATACAACGAGCTGTGTGTGTTCAAGAGTCCAAGGGTTTCAACCGGTTTAAACACAGTTTGTTCCTGTAGAGCACGAGAGCTGCCGATAACACGCATGATGCTGCACGAGAGCTGCCGATAACACGCATGATGCTGCACGAGAGCTGCCGATAACACGCATGGTGCTGCACGAGAGCTGCCGATAACACGCATGATGCTGCACGAGAGCTGCCGATAACACGCATGATGCTGCACGAGAGCTGTCGATAACACGCATGATGCTGCACGAGAGCTGCCGATAACACACATGATGCTGCACGAGAGCTGCCGATAACACGCATGATGCTGCACGAGAGCTGCCGATAACACGCATGATGCTGCACGAGAGCTGCCGATAACGCGCATGACGCGGTGTGATCTTGAACGTACACGAATAGAACGGAAGAATATTTCTGCTACATTGCGCGTTGTTCGACCGCGGTACGAACGGGGTAATATCAGACACAAACTATACAGTTCTAAGGGAATCAATCAATTGTATTATTTTCTATTACTTGTATGGTTTTATTTCAAACAACGCACAGCTAATGCATTGCGTATGGACCGTTCGCTTTGTTTATTTGCACCCGATTTTTCCATCTTACATTTCTTGATCACTGAGTCAAACCGGGGTCGCTGACAGCTGAGTCGCAATGGTGGAGAAGTCTGACCGGGCACCTCTACTGGACTGGGAGGAGGTACCTCCAGCAGAAAATCCTGTTTCCAATCCAGAACACGAGAAGGACACCGAGAGGCCGAGCCCCACTAACAGTCGGGCGTTGGGATGCACTGCACCGGGGATAGGGTGGAGTACCAGTCCGGGGGGTCCGATGTCTTTAGCAGCAGCAGCAGCAGCTGTCTCTAGCATAGACAGTGTAGACACAGCTCTCTCATGCAGGAGCACCATCCACACCTCGGGGGAATGTGATGCTCAGTGTCAGGAAAAGGATGCCTATACCCCAGGACATGGACACGAGCCGCAGGATAGCAGCATGGTAAAATGGGAGGAAAAGGATCAGATTGTGGCTGTGTTTGTGGTGACATTTGATACACGATCAGGTGAGTCAAGGACCACAACCTTTTTATTCGTGCTGTGCAACAGCACAGAGCACCTGCAGGGTCACACCCATCCATCAATGTTTTACATCCACGAGGCTTAAAGCGTGTTATTTTATTGTATATTACAGAACAGCCCAACTATTTTTTATACCAACCTATATATGGGAGTGGGTCACGCTTGGTGCAATGATTTGAATAAGGGTGGATATTTCTCACCTCAACCTCTGGTCAGTTTTGTTGGTGATACTGAACAGAAAGGTCTCTATGCAATTCTTATGCAGCCACCCCAAGTTGCAGGAAATATGTGTGTACACTTTTTCTAAAAGGTTTTTTCACTTCTAAGATCATATAATTTTTTTTATTAGATAAACTAAACATTTGGAATAGGCAGAAAGAGACCGCGTAAACCAGCGGTCTGAGCCATTCCCTCTGGTGTGGTGCTTCAGAATTGGTTAAAATCTACTTATTTCTTTCCTTACTCTATTTTAATTTCTAGTAAAATAGAAAAAAAAGAAAATGTACAATAAAAAGGCATCTTAGAACAAAGCGAGGGCAATTGTACATGGCTTCAGACTTGATGTATAAGGTCCTACGTATTAATTACTTGTATTGAGGTAGAGTTGGAACAGTAATGTCAATATTGCCATTTTTTACTCTACTGTCTCAATACTTCTGGATTGCACTTATGCTCACAGGAAGTTGTTAAAACGTGTTGAAACAGGCAGAGATAAAATGTAACAGTGTATTTCTGACTCATTTATCTTTTAATTAAATGTTCATATGCATTGAGTGTACAGCAAAAATAGCATTTTCATTTGACTGTCCCTATATTGATGGAGGGCACTGGGGTTCTAAGACAGCCTGGGACTTTAAATTCTTAATGAGTTTTAGGAAAGGGGGAGCTAGAGAGACAGTGAGCCTGGGGACTTATCCAGAGATTGGATTACTCATCTAATCAATGAAAACATTGGCCTAATGTCGCAATGGCTGCCTATTCCAAGTAGTTAAGAGTTTTATAGTTGGTTGACCGAAAATAGTGGTTTGCAAATTTGTGGAAACTAGAAAAATCTAGAATATGACAATGTGTGTGTATGTGTGTGTGTGTGTGTAGGGAACATGTTGGAGTGGTGCCTGCCAGGGGACATGAATCTTGATGGAGTAGAGTTCAAGGCTATGGCCAGCGGCTCCCACAGAGTCTCAAGTGACTTCATGTAAGTGGCTTATTTAAACTTCAAGTTCCTGTAAACTAATCATGAAATTTAAGTAATGACTAGTTATCTACTTTAACCTGCCCTATGATCACGGACCAGTAAATACTTTTTAGACTTTTGAGATGCACCCACTATGTCTCTTTGGTAGGAGAGACAAAATGAAGAGCTAATGGTCATCAGAAAGTGCTGCCAACTGGCAAGAGAGTATGTTCTGCAAGCCTGACTCATAGTTGTTTTTCTTGCCCCCTCCAGATATTTCCGTAAGGGGGGATACTTTGGCCTGGCGTGTTTCGCCAACATGGCAGTGGAAAGTGTGTTGGAGAGAGGGGCCAGGATGAAGTCTGTGGGTATTTTGTCAACATCATACACTTTGCTGTACCGATACATGGGCTTCTTGGAGCACCAAGTCAGGTATAACCTGTTTGAGTCTGTTCCACTCTTTATCACCCTTATTTGGTTGCTGTCTTTCACTCATTATTTTTTATCCTCTCGCACTCTCTCGCACTCTCTCGCACTCTCTCGCACTCTCTCGCACTCTCTCGCACTCTCTCGCACTCTCTCGCACTCTCTCGCACTCTCTCATACTCTCTCATACTCTCTCATACTCCACACAGATACCTAAGACAGTTAGGTCTGGAAATAATTTGACATTTTAGCTCTGTACACCACAACAATGGATTTGAAGTAAAACAACTGGAACTAAATTGAATGACAGACTTTCAGCTTTACTTAAAGGGGTTGAACAAAAATATTGTATGAAAAGTTTAGGAATTGCAACTTTCATACACTGTCCATTTATTTCAGGGTCTCAAATGTAATCGGACAAATTAGCACATTCAGAAATAAATAGTTTTTTAGTACTTTGTCTTCAGTTGTTGTTTGTTCGTCTTTCTGTCTTGAGTTTTGTCTTCAGCAAGTGAAATACCTGCTTGATCAAGTTGAAATCAGGTGATTGACCTGGCTATTTCAGAATATTTATATTTTTTGCTTTTAGAAAACTCTGTGGTTGATTTTGCAGAATGTTTTGGTCATTGTCCATATGTAACGTGAAGCGCTGTCCAATCGACTTTGCTGAATTTGAGCAGACAAGACACTTCAAATTGATCCAGGTGCTCCTGTCTTCTGACACATCATCAGTAAACACTGCTAACCCAGTGCCATTGGCTGTCATGCGCGCCCATTCAAGCCTCTCCATACATACATTCTCATCATTTTAGTACAGGTTGATCTTAGTTTTACCTGTCCAAAGAATGCTGTTCCAGAACTCTGACCACACATGGACTAAAGTGTCATCGCAAAACATGCTTGCCATTATGATGCAGATAAATCAGAATTATTTTATTACAGACATAGCCAAAACATTTGCTTTACCAAAATTAACCATTTCAAACATAAAGAAGTATGAAATGAAATAACTGGATTGCTCAGCAATGGCAAATTACCGCTCATGACAAAAAAAACCTTCACAGCAGATAGACAAAGAATAATGAACTCTCAGACAGATCAGGCACATGGTGACTTTTATGCGTCAGTACTACCACAACACGGGCTGGACTGCAAGGTGTAAAAATACTGGTCAGCCTCAATTAGGATGTCCTAATAATGGATCTTCAGAGTTTTGGAAAATGGAATTGGGAACATATTTACACAATATTAACATATACCAGAGTGATATGCATTAATTTTTTGGGTATGTATGCCTGGCTGTAGAACTGGCACACTTGTCTTCATTGATGATATAACGGCTGACAGCCTTTAACAGGATGAATTTTGAGTGTCAAACATCTTGTTTGCTCCGATCCAACCCCATGCCTGCCTCAACACATTTGACAGCACTGCTCTTAGCAGAATGACAATTTCTGCAAATATTCTGCTTAAGCAACCAATTTGTTTTTAGGGCCACAAAGTGGATTATTTTTCACTCGTTAAATTAATAATTTGACCTGAATCTGATGAGGAATGCATTTCACTTACTGGCAAAAATACCCCAAAACAATTAAGTGTGGATGGGTACACACTCCAACCCTTTATGCTATAGACGCAGAACACACCGCTTTAATGATGTTTTCGTTGTCCATTGTGGTCGACATCATAGTGAGGATTTTCCATGGATGTCTAGTCATAACGTTATTGACGTCCCTCTCGATCCTCTAATTCTAGTCTCTGTTCCCTTTCTCAGGCCATAGTGTGGTAGCTGCTATATCTAATGCATTATCCAATTTGCCTAGTGGTTACGGGGAGTCACACAGTAATCTGACAGAAAAATATGTCAAGACAGGTTAGACTGCATCTGAAATAGCACCCGTTCACAACATAATATTTTTGACCAGGGAATGTGGTGCCATTTCAGACCAGGTCAGGGTGAAAAACCTGATGACTAGTTGTTTTTCACAGTGAACATACATACAGCTCATCTGTTGTTACAAGGACACTATTGTTTCATAGGTGGATGACATAATCTACTCTGTGTGCATAGCTTGAATGCTCATGCAAATGTTTCTGTTGACAATTTGGCATAAACTCGATGATGTTAGTCACAAACACTGAATTTTAATTCCCAGCACTCTGTTGGAATGAGACTGTCCTGTGGATGTTAGCTAAGATCACAGTAGAAGCTAAACATATCTCAGATAATATGACCATGTCTACACCAAGTCAGATCATAAATATGGGATATTCATTTTATGATTCAGGTGTTGATGTTTGGTCAGGGATATCTTGCACTTATTCTGTTATGCCGTGACAGAGTAATTCACCCAACGGACATGTTCCCAGACAGATACACTATCACTTTGTATTAGATTTGACAGATTAGCACAAATCTTGGATTACTGTATGTCAATCTAGGATACATCCCAACCCCCTTTAAGTGATTCCCAATCCGGGTTACAAACTTATCTTTTCCTGTCCCACTTTCCTGCACCCTTCTACACTAATGCTTTATTGCCTCTAGTGTTAGAACAGGTTTAGTTGAAATTGGTTTAATGCAGAGTTTTTGCCACTGAACACAAAAGTCCATGACATCAAAGAGAAAAAACATATTTTATTGCACCTCTTTTACTATGACACCTGATTGAGCTAAGGTGCAAAGTTAAATGAAACTGTCTCTTAACAGTTGGTTAGTACAATTCGAAAAACAACAACACAATGAAAATGAAAAATGAAAGGACATTATCTTAGCAGATCCTGAATAAAGCACAGTAAAATCCATTAACTAAAGAAATTGAAAGAATATGGCATATAGGGAATAGTTTTAGCACTGGCCGTTCTCAAAAAGGGAGTATTCTGGTGAGAAGAGTACAAGCCAAGGTGAACTCGAAAAGGCCTATGGCACCACTAAAGGAGTTACAGTCTTCCACAACTTTGCTGTGAATACTTGAACCAAAGCCTTAGACCACCATATCATCCTGAAAACACCATCAATTTCATAAAACATGAATCAAGTTAATCAGAATCAAGTTTTCAAAAGAAGAAATAGGCAGAACGGGCTGTATCTAGTCATGCCAAGTTGCTAAAGACATATTCAAATAGACTCATGGCTGTATTTGCTGCCAAAGGTGTCTCTACCCAATATTGACTATAGGGGGTCAATAGTGCAATCAATGGTTTTCTGCTTAGTATTTGTAATTAAATAAATAAATAAACTTTGTCATGACAGACTTTCTGTGTGGGTAAGTGGCAACAATCTTGTTGTAAAACGATGCATTATAGAAAAGTAAAAAATGGGGTGAATTATTTTGATAGACACTGTAGATGTGCGTCTGTGCTTATATCTGTCTCTCTGCATGTGTATATTCTCTAGGCTCCAACTCAAAACTCCAGGCCAGTACTCCCCTCTAGAGGCGTTTTATGAGGATAAGAGAGCAGTGCTGCCCCCTGATGGGGAAAGTGTGGTTACTGCATGTCCTACCCGTGCTTGGGGAGCAGCACTCAACCACTGCATGCACCCTGAGATGAAGGTGAGATTGTTTACAATTAAGATAATATTAATTAATATTATTTAATAGTATATTTTTAGTCCCGTTAATATGCTATTAATGATGGTGGTGATAAAGACGGTCATCGTAGTTCTATTTTTGATTGTGATAAAAATGATATTGATAGTAATGATGAAGACGACAATGATGATGATGATGATGATGATAATTACAATGATGACAATGATGGTGATGATAGAGATTCTGATGGTAATGATAATTGTTGTAGTGTTAGTGCAGTAATGGTGGTGGTGGTGATCACTCTGATGGTGGTGAGGTTGGTGATCACTCTGATGGTGGTGAGGTTGGTGATCACTCTGATGGTGGTGAGGTTGGTGATCACTGTGGTGGTAGTGGTGGTGATCACTGTGGTGGTAGTGGTGATCACTGTGTGGTGGTGGTAATCACTGTGTGGTGGTGGTGATCACTGTGTGGTGGTGGTAATCACTGTGTGGTGGTGGTGATCACTGTGGTGGCGGTGGTGGTAACTGTGCTGGTGGTGGTCACTGTGATGGTGGTAATCACTGTGGTGGTGGTGGTGATCACTCTGATGGTTGTAATCACTGTGATGGTGGTAATCACTGTGATGGTGGTAATCACTGTGGTAATGGTGGTCACTGTGGTGGTGGTGGTGATCACTCTGATGGTGGTAATCACTGTGATGGTGGTGGTGATTACTGTGATGGTGGTGGTGATTACTGTGGTGGTGGTGGTGATCACTGTGGTGGTGGTGGTGGTCACTATGGTGGTGGTGGTGGTCACTATGGTGGTGGTGGTGATCACTGTGGTGGTGGTGATCAATGTGGTGATGGTGGTGATCACTGTGGTGGTGGTGGTCACTGTGGTGATGGTGGTGATCACTGTGGTGGTGGTGGTGGTCACTATGGTGGTGGTGGTGGTCACTATGGTGGTGGTGGTGATCACTGTGGTGGTGGTGATCACTGTGGTGGTGGTGATTACTGTGGTGGTGTTGGTGATCACTGTGGTGGCGGTGGTGGTCACGGTGGTGGTGGTGGTGGTCACTATGGTGGTGGTGGTGATCACTGTGGTGATGGTGGTGATTACTGTGGTGGTGGTGGTGATCACTGTGTTGGTGGTGAGGTTGGTGATCACTGTGGTGGTGGTGGTGATCACTGTGGTGGTGGTGGTCACTGTGTTGATGGTGGTGATCACTGTGGTGATGGTGGTGATTACTGTGGTGGTGGTGGTGATCACTGTGTTGGTGGTGAGGTTGGTGATCACTGTGGTGGTGGTGGTGATCACTGTGGTGGTGGTGGTCACTGTGGTGATGGTGGTGATCACTGAAGTGGTGGTGATTGCTGTGGTGGTGTTGGTGATCACTGTGGTGGCGGTGGTGGTCACGGTGGTGGTGGTCACTATGGTGGCGGTGGTGGTCACTGTGGTGATGGTGGTGATCACTGTGGTGGTGATCACTGTGGTGGTAGTGGTGGTGATCACAGTGGTGGTAGTGGTGGTGATCACTGTGGTGTTGGTGAGGTTGGTGATCACTGTGGTGGTGGTGGTGATCACTGTGGTGGTGGTGGTGATCACTGTGTGGTGGTGGTAATCACTGTGTGGTGGTGGTGATCACTGTGGTGGCGGTGGTGGTCACTGTGGGGGTGGTGGTCACTGTGATGGTGGTGGTCACTTGGTGGTGGTGGTTGTCACTGTGGTGGTGGTGATCACTATGGTGGTGATCACTGTGGTGGTAGTGGTGGTGATCACTGTGGTGGTGGTGGTGATCACTGTGGCGGCGGTGGTGGTGATCACTGTGGTGGCGGTGGTGGTCACTGTGTTGGTGGTGGTGATCACTGTGTTGGTGGTGAGGTTGGTGATCACTGTGGTGGTGGTGGTGATCACTGTGTGGTGGTGGTAATCACTGTGTGGTGGTGGTGATCACTGTGGTGGCGGTGGTGGTCACTGTGATGGTGGTGGTCACTATGGTGGTGGTGGTTGTCACTGTGGTGGTGAGGGTGGTGATTACAATGGTGGTGGTGGTGATCACTGTGGTGGTGGTGCTCACTGTGTTGGTGGTGAGGTTGGTGATCACTGTGGTGGTGGTGGTGATCACTGTGGTGGTGGTGATCACTGTGGTGGTGGTGGTGGGGGTGAACACTGTGGTCGCTGTGGTGGTGGTTGTCACTCTGGGGGTGGTGGTTGTCACTGTGGGGGTGGTGGTTGTCACTGTGGGGGTGGTGGTTGTCACTGTGGGGGTGGTGGTTGTCACTGTGGGGGTGGTCACTGGGTCACTGTGGTGGTAGTCACTGTGGTGGTGGTGGTCACTGTGGTGGTGGTGGTGGTTGTCACTGTGGTGGTGGTCACTGTTGTGGCTTTTTGTGTCCTCTTCCCTCAAGATTACCCACCCGGCAGGCTGCATGTCCCAGTTCATCCAGTTCTTTGGCGAGCAGATCATGGTCCTGTGGAAGTTAGCTCTGCTGAGGAGGCGTATTCTCATCTTCTCACCTCCACCTGTTGGTGTGGTGTGTTATAGAGGTAAGCGGTGGCACTGTGATACTATACATTTACCTCAGTATCTTTCTTCCTTATTAACTTCTGACTTTTTAGTTAGATGTGTTATCTGATTAACATCCATTGCAGTTCTTATCACACTGCTTTCTCGAACAGGAAGTCTCCAGCCTCGAAAAGGTTACACCTCGGAGGAAATGCACATTACGGCCATCTACCTCAATTAGGCATAGAGCAGCCAAGGCTGCCTTTAAGGAGTTGTTAGAGCGTAATGAAACAAGGCAGACATATTTGATTACAAACCACCCAAACCTGAACTTGCCAGCCAACTGCACCTCGCTGGTGGATCACCCTACTTGTATATATCAGAAAATATTTTTTGTTGTGATTTGTGGTGAAATTTTGTGTATGAAACTTTGGTCTTTGGTTCATTTCAGAGATCTTTTCACTCATGTGACCAGAGTGCACCTATAACCCATACTGTGACTTTGACCCAAAACCTAACAACCGTACTCACAATTTGTTTTATGAGAGAACAGACAAAATGTCTCACAATGTTCGTTATTTTAAATATTTCAGGATAGGCCTGTGGCCTTGTTACATCACAGTATCTTGGTTTGGGAGAGAAAGGGATGGGTTTGAGTTTACACAGGGGAACAGTATGAAAATGTTAGCACTTATAAGTCGCTCTGTTAAATGTAGTGTACTCTGATAAACATTTAGTCAAGCCACGTTGCTTCACATAGTCTACGGTACTCAAACAGGGCATTTTTGTCGACACAAAGAAACGGGTGGATAATTGACAGGTGGTTTTCTAAGGTGGTCCATGGTGAACAATCATCGACCTACCTCTAGTGTTTCCAGGTAGCATTGTTGGACATCCACTTTGCAGGGGGGGGGGGCTCAGACAGAATATAGGGCATCCTCTTTGGGTTCTCAGACTATATATAGGGCATCCTCTTTGGGTTCTCAGACTATATATAGGGCATCCTCTTTGGGTTCTCAGACTATATATAGGGCATCCTCTTTGGGTTCTCAGACTATATATAGGGCATCCTCTTTGGGTTCTCAGACTGTATATAGTGCATCCTCTTGGGTTCCCTTGGTGCTGACGCTATGCAGGGACCAGGATTTAAATATCTGGCTGTAATGACACAGGCATGAGTGGGGGTATTTTGTGTGTATTTTGATTTAGCACTGTGCTGTGTGACATTTGTAAAGGTTTTGGGGAAAATTTGTCAACATTTCATTTTCTTCCACATTTGCTCCAAGTTTATTTTTACTTTCTTGTCACTCTAGTATATTGCTGCTGTTGCCTAGCCAACGTCTCCATCCCGGGTGTGGGCGCGGCTGTGCCAGAGTTTTGCCCCTTTTTCTACGTCAACGTGGCAGATATTGACACCCTGAACACTGAGCTGTCATACGTAGCATGTGAGTGTGTTTGTAGTCAAACGGCCTGGGAAATTATTGTCTAATATCAAATCTAAATGGCACCCACTTGAAAGGGAGTGCGGGTTCAATAAATATGGGGGTGGCTTGCAGTGTTCTTCTGATTCCACGTCTTCCTGATAAACATTTATTCAGATGAATGAGGAGACACAGAAAATAAAACATTTCCCTGTTGTGATGTACTCACTTCACCCCCACTCTAACAGTGTGTCTGTGTGTGTCTGTGTGTGTCTGTGGGTAGGCACCACAGAAAAGATTTTTGAGGAAAAGAAGGACCTGTATGACGTTTATGTAGACAACCAGAATGTAAGGACGACCAGAGAGAGCCTGAAGCCTTTGCTACGACTTAGCACCGCAGACAGGGAGAAGTACCGAAAACTCACGGAGCAGAGGTACAGTACTCTAAACAAAATATCCCAGGGTACCATGAGGTGGATGGGAAAACAGAGGATCTAAGTGATGATTATGAAGATGATGTGTCTGCAGGCAAATGCTGTTATATTCCCAGGAAGAGAATGGTGACTGTGTATCCAGCGAAGAGGACCACTTCATTTTGTGCGTATATATTACTAAGACTCTATGACCAAAAATGTTGAAAGGTCTTCATAAAATATGTTTTTGTATGCATATATAAAAGATGACAATTGCTTTGTGTTTTTATAACAATGTCCGTCCACTGTTCTGTAGATTTTTCCTGGAACAGAATAACCGCATCTTTCAGACACTGAGTGAGGTGGCAGGGAGTCCCGAGCCCACCCTAACCCAGGAGAGTGTCAGGGCAATGGGTCTGGATCCTCATGGAGACAGGCTTTTTTTGCTCCACTTGCTGGAGACGTATGGCTATGACAGTCTTCCTGTCACTGACCACCCCTGTTGCAGCTAAGATCTGGTCAGACCAAACTGACCTACCAACAGGATCCACCAGTCCAAAGACAATGCAGACAGTCTGGTCTATGATAGTCCAGAATATTTCATTGTGTTCATGAAGTGTCTCACATTAGGAATTCTGATATAGGATGTATATTGCCTTTCAGGTATTAATTATAATTATATCGACGGGAAAAGTATCTTTTTATTGCAATCAGAGGCCATTGGGTCAAAAGGGCCAATGAAAGACAAGAGTTGCTGAACAAGAAGACTTTTGGAAATTCCTGGCACTGTTTTCTGATGTTTTTGGATGCTACAGTCTGGATTATTAAACAACGCCTTCCTGCCTGTGAAATAAGCTATACAGACCAGTGGAATGTAATTTGTGTTAATACCCTCTCATTCTGGAGGTGACATCACACGAAAACTTTCTGGAACTCTTTAGAGATTCTGTGACTAAAATGAGAGCTTATCCAAGGAAGTCATGCTTATGTTTCCTTTGGTTTTCTAAACAGGAGTAACTTAAAAATGCTGAATTTGTTGTAATGTTCTAAAACTTAAGGCCTTCTCAGTTTTCTTAATGAAATTATTATTTATTTGTGTTTTTGAGATATCCAAAGTTGTTATCTGTAAATAGGAAGCGGTAGAATCGGCAGAATGTTTTATTACGAAATTATCCCTTAAACGTAATACTTCAAATCAAACCTCTGGTCAAGCAGTGTATAGAAATGGTACTCCAGCATTCATTATCATGATACTAAGTGTACAATTCTACAGCATGCTCAGCTTTAGTTTCTGTTGAAATTGGGGTCTGGGCATACCAGCAGACTTTCTGATGAATTCCATCACTGTAAGAATGTATCTATGTATTTTAACACACATTGAACATAAGGTTATGGGTTCTAATCTATACGTGTATGTTTTCACCACACTTAATGTGAAGTATATGATGAGAAAGGTGAACACACATGTGATTGACTTGGTTGTTTAATTGTGACATTGCCTTCAGACCAAGACAGTATTTTTCCGACCTCATCTCTTATGCCAATTGTTTACTTTTCAGTAATTATCAATGTGAGACTTGAAAATAAATGTATTAAATGTGAAAGAAGCAGCAAAGTGGTTTAACTTCTGCTTTGAAAACTAAATTAAATCTCTTTTCCCTTTGTGTACTTATCCAGAACACATGACATTAAACATGGTTTAAGTATTAAGTAGTCTATAGTTCTGGCATAAATCGATATCCCATAAATGCATACATTATTACATTTAAAGATTTAAACCCATGTGCTTGCTCTGGAACAGGGTTTCTTATTGAGGAGTCCGCTATAAAGCATGTCACTGCCCATGCTGTCTCAGAGTTGCTGGGCATAGTTATTGTATATATATGTATATTGTAACTCCATTTAAATCAATGGTTCAGTATGGCCACTGCATTTATTTCAGTAATTCAACTTAAAAGGTGAAACTAATATATTATATAGACTCATTACATGTAAAGTGAGATATTTCAAGCCTTTATTTGTTATAATTTTGATGATTATCACATACAGCATATGAAAACCCCAAATTCAAAATCTCAGAAAATTAGACTATTACATGAAATCAATAAAAAAAGGATTTTAAATACAGAAATGTCAGCCCTCTGAAAAGTATAATCATGCATATGCACTCAGTACTTGGTTTGGCCCCCTTTTGCATGTATTACTGCCTCAGTGCGACGTGGCATGGATGCTATCAGCCTGTGGCACTGCTGAGGTGTTATGGAAGACCAAGGATGCTTCAAAAGCGGCCTTCAGCTCTTCTGCATTGTTCGGTCTCATGTCTTTCATCTTTCTCTTGGCAATGCCCCATAGATTCTCTATGGGATTCAGGTCAGGCGAGTTTGCTGGCCAATCAAGCGCAGTAATCCCATGGTCATTGAACCAGGTTTTGGTACTTTTGGCAGTGTCGGCAGGTGCCAAGTCCTGCTGCAAAATGAAGTCAGCATCTCCATAAAGCTTGTCTGCTGAAGGAAGCATAAAGTGCTCTAAAATGTCCTGACTCTGGACTAAATAAAGCACAGTAGACCAACACCAGCAGATGACATGGCTCCCCAAACCAACACAGATTGGAAACTTCACACTGGACTTCAAGCATCTTGGATTGTGTGCCTCTCCATTCTTCCTCCAGACTCCGGGACCTTGGTTTTCAAATGAGATGCAAAATTTGCTCTCATCAGAAAAGAGGACTTTGGACCACTGAGGAACGGACTAGTTCTTTTTTTCTTTAGCCCAGGTAAGACGCTTCTGACGTTGTTTGTTGTTCAGGAGCGGCGTGACAAGAGGAATACGTCATATGAAGCCCATGAACCCAGGACCCGTCTGTGTGTGGTGGCTCCTGATGCAGTAACTCCAGCCTCAGTCCACTCCTTGTGAAGCTCCCCACACATTTGAAGCCGATGTCCAGGACCCATCTGTGTGTGGTGGCTCCTGATGAAGTAACTCCAGCCTCAGTCCACTCCCTGTGAAGCTCCCCCACACATTTGAATGGCCTTTTCCTGACAATCCTCTCCAGGCTACGGTCGCCCCTGCTGCTTGTGCACCTTTTTCTTCCACACTTTTCCCTTCCACTTAACTTTCTGTTATTGTGCCTTGATACAGCACTTTGAGAACATCCAACTTCTTTTGCAATTACCTTTTGAGGCTTTCCCTCCTTGCAGAGGGTGTCAATGATGGTTTTCTGCACAACTGTCAGGTCAGCAGTCGTCCCCATGATTGTGAATTGCACTGAACCAGACTGAGAGACCAGTTAAAGGCTCAGGAACCCTTTGCAGGTGTTTTGGATTAATTAGCTGATTAGTGTGACACTTTGAGCCTACAATCCTGCACCTTTTCACAATATTCAAATTTTCTGAGATTTTGAATTTGGGGATTTCATAAGCTGTAAGCCATAATCATCAAAATGATATCAAATAAAGGCTTGAAATATCTCAGTTTGCATGTAATGAGTCTATATAATATATTAGTTTCACCTTTTAAGTTCAATTACTGAAATAAATGAACTTTTGCACGATATGCTAATTTGAGTTGCACCAGTACACTTCAGTTTTGTGATTGTGGATGGTGGGTGGTAAATCTTCAAATATCTGGGGTGACAGAAATGCCTGTCATTGTTTTTGCAAGTTTGTGGCACTAAAACTACCGTGCCTCTGCCAGGGTTCAAGCGAGTCTGCTCCTTTACCACACAGCCACCAGGCTGGTTCATAACATCACAGCAAACTAACAGC